>JAREIK010010545.1:0-20000 GCA_029783825.1 Sapria himalayana | reverse complement strand
CATTCACACACACACACACACACACACACACACATATATATATATATGCATATATATGTAAATATCAACATTATTTTTGAGAAGAAAGATACTTAAGCACATAATTATTAACATGTTCCACAAATTCATGTGAGCACGAGCAAAAAGTGACAATATTGCAAGATACTACTAATCTCCCATATATAACACTTTGCCTCAAAATTTGATTAGAGTACTACTTGTAATGATAAGGTTCATTCAATACTACTTACCATGGAGTTACATTTTCATTCAATACTACTTACCATAGAATTACATTTTCATTCAATACTATAATTTGTTCAAATAAAAAAATATATCTAATATCTTTTTCAACAACTCTTCTATCTTCTTTTTCTAGTATTGATAAGCTATTTTCAATTTTGATTATATGTACATTTCTTATCTAATATTTTTAGTTCAAACAATTGTAATAGTAAAATTCATCAAATCAATCTAGGCATGATATCTTTCATTTCTATGTGATATTTGATTATGGAATATTTAGTATATACTATGACTTTGGTTCCCACTATATATGATATTACCCTGCCAAAAGAAAAGATTGTTTATACAAGTTCATTCTCTATAGTGGTGTAATTCAATTGTGCATTTGAGAGTGTTTGTTATTATAGTATATGATAACTATATATAAATATTTGTATAACTATATAAAACTTTTCATAATTATATTTAACTATATTTGTAACTATGTAAACTATTTTTATAACTATATTAATAACTATATATAATTATTTTTTTAACTATAAAATATTTTATAACTTTATGAGTAATTCTATATTACTATATTTTTAACAACATATATCATATGTATAATAATATATAACAATATATAATTGTATTTTACTATATGTATAACTATAAAAATGTTATATATAACTATATCTTTAACTACATAAATATTTATAACTATATGTGTATAACTATATATAAATATTTGTATAACTATGTAACACTCTATATAATTAAATATAATTATATTAGTATCTATGTATACATATATGTATTCATATAATTAAATATATATATTTATTTATAACTTTGTATATATTTATGTATAACTACTTATAACAAATTGTATGAATATATCTATATATAATTATATGTTTAACTATATATAACTTTTTTTTTAATAATGTATACTATAGGTATAAGAACATAAAAAGGTTGACCTCCCTCTCTGGTGATCATCTCTTGAGGTCTATTGATTCTCTTTCTATCTCTCATTAGATCTCTTTACTGCCATATGACAAATGATTTGAGATTTAGTGGAAGAAATGGGATTTACATTCCCAAAGCTATTCAGCAAGCTATTTGCCAACAAGGAGATGAGGATTTTGATGCTAGGTCTTGATGCTGGCGGAAAGAACCATTCTATATAAGTTGAAGCTTGGTGAAATTGTCCCCACAATTCCTACTATTGTCTTCAATGTAGAGACTGTTAAATACAAAAACATCAATTTCACTATGTGGGATGTTGGGGGTCAAGACAAGATTCACCCTTTCTAGAGGGATTACTTACAAAATACCCAAGGTCTCATATTTGTGGTGGACTGCAATGACCGAGATCGAGTAGTTGAAGCCAGAGATGAGTTGCATAGGATTCTAAACAAGGAAAAGCTTCGAGATGCAGTTTTGCAGGTGTTTGTCAATAAGCAAGATTTTCCCAATGTGATGAATGCAGCTGAAATTATTGACAAGCTAATACTTCACTCTCTTTTCCAACGCCATTGGCACATTCAGAGCACCTGTGCTACCTCTAGCGAGTGCCTCTACAAGGGTCTTGATTGGCTTTCCAATTACATTGCCAGAAAATCATAACTAATTTTAGCATGATGAGACAAACTTTGTTGACATATCTGGATGTGGATCTAATCTTTGCCTATTTTGGTTGAGTTTTGTTCTTTTTGTGGATGACATCATGTGTTTCTAGGGGGATTCAAATTGTAATTATATATATATATTGCATTCCTGAAATACAAAACCGCATTTACTTTGTTCTAATATGTTGTAAGCTAAACTTGTTTGTTTTCTATTTTGTGTCTTTTTGCTAGTGGATCCCAAAGGTATGTGAACATATAACTACAAATAATTGTCTTTGACTATATGTATAACTATAAAAGCTTTATACATAACTATATTTAAATATATAATTTACAACTTATATTTAATATACATTGTATATATTAGTATTCAAAAATATATTTTACTATATCTATACCTATACATAACCATATGTATAGATATATAAAATTATATAAATAAATTAATATACCTACATGCATAAATATAAGTATAAGTATATGTTTAACTATATTTATAATTATATGTATAATAACATACAACATTATATTTAACTCTATGTGTATATCTATATATAAAAATTTGTATAACTATATATAAATAATTGTATAACTATATAACACTCTATATAATTAAATATAACTATAATTGTAACTATGTATACATATATGTAAATCTATATATTTATTTAAAACTTAATATATTTATGTATAACTATTTTATTGAATACATCTATATATAACTATATGTTTAACTATATAAATATATTTATAGCATATATAGTATATGTTTATAACATATAACTATAAATAATTGTATCTTATTATATGTATTACTAGAAAGGCTTTAGACATAAGTATATTTAAATATATAATTTACAACTTATATTTAATATACATTTGTATATATTAGCATTCAAAAATATATTTTACTATATCTTACCTATACATAACTATATATATAGATATATAAAATTATATAAATAAATATATACACCAACTTGTATAAATATAAGTTTAGCTAAACATGTAACTATATGTATAACCACATGTAACTATAATTATAATTACATGTATAACAACATACAACATTATATATAATTATATGTGTATAACTATATATAAATATTTGTAAAACTAAATAAAACATTATATAATTAAATATAATTATTTTTTACGATTTATACATATATGTTTTCATATATGTAAATCCATATATTTGGTTATACATTGTATATATTTATGTATAACTAAATATAACTACTAGTATGAATATATATATATATATATATATCTAAATGCTTAATGATATATAATTTTTTATAACTATATATATTATATGTATACTAACATATAACTATAAATAATTCTATCTTACTATATGTATAAATATAAAAACTTTATACATAAATATATTTAAATATATAATTAACAATATGTATTTAATATACATTTTTATATATTAGTATAAAAAATGTATTTTAGTATATGCATACCTATACATAACTATATATATAAATATATGAAATATGATAAAATATATACATATATGTATAAATATAAGTTTAACTATACGTGTAACTATATGTATAACCACATGTAACTATATTTATAATTATATGTATAAAAACATACAACATAATGTTTAACTATATGTGTATAACTATATATAATATGTGTATAACTATAAAAAACTCTATATAAATAAATATAACTTTATTTTTAATCATGTATACATATATGTAAATCTATATAATTGTTTATAACTTTGTATACATTTATTTAAATCTACTTATAACTAATTGTATGCATATATCTATATATAATTATATGTTTAACTATATGTAAAAATTATTAACTACATTTACTAATCCTAACATATAATTATATATGGGATAATACTAATTTGTTTATATAACTTGAAATTAAATGGCAAATGATATAATTTCAACAATATGTAAGCACATAGCATGAGAGTGTTCGTTGATCAGGCTCATATATGGTATAATACAAATAAGAGTCATACTCTTATCTAATCCTAGCTCTTGGACCTCAGGCTCAAACATGAACTCATGTATGACAAAAGATGTAATATATGTATACAAATAAGGGTTGGGCTTCTAATTCACCTATCTCAGTAATGGTTGATGAGGCGGTCAAACAACAAGCAATGAAAACAAATGAACGTATTGTAGTTATGGAGACTAAAATGAAAAAGAAGGATGAGTAGATATCTTATTTGAAGGAAGAAATATATGAAATTAAAGAACAGAAGGTTGAGAAGTATACAATTTGATGGAAGAAATGCAAGAAATTAAAGAAATGAATGATGAGATAAAAGAAATTATGAATATAATGCAACAGCAGATGTCCTATATGAAGTCATAGTTAGTGTCATTGGTGCAACATATAGAATTTCGAGATACAGCTGTGAAACCTAGGAGGAGAGGCTAGCATTCCCTACAAATTATGAGAATGATTTCGTATTAGAATTATTTCTGAATTGTTATTTATTTTTGTCTATGTAGCAAATAATTATGATATTTTTTGGTAGGTTTCAATTTTTTTTATTATGGTTTTGTTCTTTGCTTTTCTAATTAACCTAATTATGAATCTTTGCAGTACACATTATGTGAGACACACGGAAAATTTCTGATTCAAAGTATCCAGACATTGCCATGGTCCTTCCAATGAATGGGTCCCATATTTACCAATTTCAGTTTTATCAAAAGGAGGACTAGCTTATTTTATCTTTATTATTCCAAATACATTTTATTTTTGCACTCTCTTTCTCTCTAAACATAATTGTTGGACATCATTTGGATTTTTGTTGAATCTGTATGAAAATCAACTTTAATTTGTGTTTGTTTATGTCTATAATAATTGTCCCCACACACCCGAGAATATGGTTGTGTGTCTCTGAATTTTTTGGGTAGAGTTTTAGACTATTATAGGTATGTAAAAGCCTATATTCAGCAGCGGAAGCAATGGCAGTGGTGGCAATAGCAGCAGTGATGACTGTAGTGCCAGCGGCAGTGGCAGCAGCAACTATAGTGGTAGTGGTGACGGTAGTAGCCGGAGTGGCAATGGTGGGCGGCGGTAGCGGTGCAGCAGTGGTAGCAGCATCAGTTTTGACAATAGTGGTAGCAGCATCAGTAACGATAGCAGTGGTAGCAGAAAATAGTGGCAACGGCAGTAGTGGCAGCGGTGGCAGCGACAGTAGTGGCAGTAGCAGCAGCAGCAATAGCAGTGGCAGCACTGATAACAATGGCAGAAGTAGCGGAAGTAGTGGCAGCAACACCGACACTAGTGGTAGTAGTAGTTACAGTGAGAGTAGCAGCAACGACAACAAATACTATATATACGTGTGTATATAGTCAGTATATACGTACACATAATACTACAGTATTTTATGTACATATATACTAAGTATATATGTACTCAATATATATGTATGCATAATACTACAGTTTATATGTACGTATACTGTAGTAATATATGTACAAGTGTAATGCAAGTATATATGTACATATTTACTACAGTAATATATATTTATCAAAACATAGTTTTTTTTAATTTATTTTGATTTGATTGAATGGTTTAAATTTCTTATAGATATGGTACCGCATTGTTTCCCATATGAAACTTGTATAAGCGAAGGTTTTTTCAACATACATGAAGCACCGTGACTCGGACAGCTTTTTCACAGTAGAGAGTTGGTAATCAAAGGAGCAGAGTGAGAGAAAATAATGTCAATGCATCGATAGATTATACTTAATGCACAGTCGGCAGATACATTTATTTATAAGATATAATATAATTTTGTTATTTTTTTGTTTTAGTTATTTAAAATACTATATTAGAATAAGTTATTAAATTAATTTTTTTTGTGTAATTAAAAATTTTCATTTATTGTTTCTGTTATTATTCAATTTAATATACAAATATTAAATTATTTAATTAAATTTTTGTTGGAGCTGTATGACAATCAACTTTACTTTGTGTTTATTCATGTCTATAATAAATGTTTATGTATATATGTGAATATGTTTGTGTGTCTCCGAATTTTTTTGGGTAGAGTTTTAACCTATTATAGGTATGTAAAAGCCTATATTTAGCAGCATAAGCAACAGTAGTGGTTGCAATAGCGGTAGTGATGGCAGCGGCGCCAACGGTAGTGGTAGCGGTGGTAGCGGCAGCAACTACAATGGTGGTGGCGACGGCAGCAGCCCCTGCGGAAGCGGTGCCAGTGGTGGCAATGTTGCCAGTAGTGGCAGCAGCGACAATTGCGGTAGTAGTGGCAGCAGTGGCAATAGTGGCAGCGATAGCAGTGCCAACGATGGCACCGGTAGTAGTGGCGACAGTAGCAGTAGTAGTAGTAGCGGTAGCAGTGGCCGCACCGACAATCATGGCAGTAGTAGCAGAAGTAGCAGTAACAGTGACGGCACTAGTGGCAACATCGGTAGTGACAATGGGAGTAGCAACAATGGCAACAAATATTGTATATATGTACGTATATAGTCAGTATATACGTACATATAATACTATAGTATTTTATGTACATATATACTGAGTATAAATGTACTCAATATATATGTAGGCATAATACTATAGTTTATATGTACGTATACTGTAGTAATATATGTACGAGTGAAATGCTAGTATATATGTACATATTTACTACACTAATATATATTTATCAAAATTTAGTTTTTTTAATTTATTTTGATTTGATTGAATGGTTTAAATTTCTTATAGATATGGTATCGCATTATTTCCAATATGAAACTTGTATAAGCGAAGGTTTTTTCAACATACATGATGCACTGTGACTCGGACAGTTTTTTCACAGTAGAAAGTTGGTAATCAGAGGAGTAGAGGGAGAGAAAGCAACGTCAATGCATTATAGATTATACTTTATGCACAGTCGGTAGATACATTTATTTATAAGATATAATATAATTTTGTTATTTTTTTGTTTTAGTTATTTAAAATATTGTTTTAGAATAAGTTATTAAATGAATTTATTTTTCTGTAATTAAAGAATTTCATTTATAGTTTCTGTTATTATTCAATTTAATATAAAAATATTAAATTATTAAATTAAATTTTTGTTGAAGATGTATGACAATTAACTTTAATTTGTGTTTGTTCAAGTTTATAATAAATGTTTTTATATATCTGTGAATATGTCTGTGTCTCCAAATTTTTTGGGTAGAGTTTGAGCCTATTATAGGTATGCAAAAGCCTATTATCAACAGCAGTAACAGTGGCAGTGGCAAAAGCAGCAGTAATGACTGCAACATAGGTATCGGTGGTAGTAGTGGCAGTGGTGGTAGTAGAGGCAGCCGTGACTGCAGTGGTAGTGGTGGTAGTAGTGGTGGCAGTAGTAGTAGTGGTGGTGGTGGAAACAGAAGCGGTGATGACGACATCGGTGGGAACGGTGGAAGCAGAGGCAACAGCAACAACATCAGCGGTAGCAGCAGTGGTAGCAGTAATGGCAGAACTGGAAGTAGCGGCAACACCGAAAGCAGGGGCAACACCGAAAGCAGTGGTGGCAGCGATGACAATGGTGGTGGTGGTAGCAGCAGCAAAAATGACAGCAGCAGTAGCAGTAGCAGCAGTGTGGCATGCAGTGGCATCACAAGTGGCGGCGGTAGCAACGACAGCCAACGCAACGGCCAGCGGCGGCGACCGCTGTGGGATCTAGCAGTGGCAGCCACTACAACAACCAATTGCGACAGCCACCGTAGCGGCCAATGGTGACAGCTGCTACAACGACAGTGGGAAAGTGACAGCATCAGTGCCAGTAGAGGCAGTGGTGACCGTGACGACAACAGCATGGGCATTGGCAGCAGCATTGGCAGTGGCAGTGGCAGTGAGAGTGGCAGTGGCAGCAGCGACATCAGCATCGGGAGCTATAGCAACATCAACAAATGTGGAATATACGTATGAATAATTTTAGTATATACGTACATATAGTACTACAGTATTTTATGTACATATGTACTGAGTATATTTGTAATCAGTATATATGTACACATAATACTATAATTTTTATGTACATTTACTACAGTAATATATATACAAGAGAAATGCTAGTATATATTTACATATATACTGTAGGATTATATTTTTATCAAAACATAACATTTTTTTATTTTAATTTGATTGAGTAGATTAAATTTCTTACATATATGATATCGCATTGTTCCTCATACAAAGCTTGTATAAGTGATGGGATTTTTCACAACACATTACGTGCCGTGACTCGGACATCTTTGTCGCAATAAAAAAATGGTGATCAGAGGAATAGAGGGAGAGAAAACCATGTAAATGAATGAATATATTATACTTTATGCACATCGGTAGATACATTGATGAAAAAGATATAATAAAATCTTGCTATTTTTTGTTTCAATTATGTAAAATATTAAATTAGTATATGCTATTAAATGATTTTATTTTTTTTTATTATAAATTATTTGTAGTTTCATTATTTATTCAATTTAAAATAAAAATATGAAATTATTTAATTAAAAAATTTCAAAATAAATTAAATTCTAAAAATTGTTTTGAATTTAAAAAAGTTTGGGAAAATCCCTAGATAATTTAGCAAGGGAAATCTATATTTTAGCAATAGAATTTTCCGTTGCTAAATTTATTTAGTTAGGGACTATTTCTGTCACTAAAATTTACCGACTAGCACTTTAGCTTGGGAAATCTTCCATCATTATTTTCGTTTAGCGATGGAAAATCTTATTTAGCTTGCTAATTTAGCTAGGGAATTTATCTTTATTAGCAAGGGATTTTCTGTCACTAAATTTTTAGCTAGGGACAATTTTCTTGATAAATTTTAGAGACTAGCACGTTAGATAGGAAACCAATCCATCACTATGTCATATTTAGCGATGGAAAATGCTATTTAACTAGGGATTTGTCCCTTGCTATATGTGATTTTTTTTGTAGTATCTTTCTATCTATCAATCAATATCTATTAGTATTTCAATCTATTTATCAATATATCTGTGAATTTGTTTATCAATTTATCTATCAATCAATCATTCAAACTATCTATCTATCTATATATCTAAGTTTTATATAAATATCGATCTGTCTATCCATTTGTCTATATATATATATATATATATCTATCTATTTATCTATGTATCTTTCTAACTATATATTCATCTATCTATCTATATGTTTGTCTATCTATCTATCTATCTATCTATCTATCTATCTGTCTATCTATTTGTCTATCTATATGTCTATCTATCTGTCGATCTATATGTATATCTATTTTTTTATCAATCTATATATCTATCTATCTATGTTTATGTCCATCTATATGTCTATCTATCTATCTATCGTTTCTCTATCTGTCTATATATATATGTATATATATATCTGTCGATTACCTATCTATATATCAATCTATTTATCTATCTATCTATCTTTTAATCTATATATCAATCTATATGTTTATTAATCTATCTATCATTATATCTATCAATCTATCTATGTGTCTATCTATTTATTTATCTATATGTCTATCTATAAATCTATCTACGTGTCTATCTATTTATTAATCTATAAGTCTATAAATTTATCTATCTATGTATCTATCTATATATTTATCTATATGTCTATTTATCTATCAATCTATTTATCTAACTATCTATTTAACTTTCTATCAATCTATATATCTATCCATCTATTAATTTGTCTATCTATCTATCAATATGTGTATTTATCAATCTTTCCATATGTCTATCTATCTTTCTATCTATTTGTCTATCTATCTGTCAATCAATATGTGTATTTATCTATCTTTCCATATGTCTATCTATCTATCTATCTTTCTTTCTTTCTTCTATCTATCTGTCTATATAATTTCTATTTATTTTTTATTTTTATGTCAATGAATCTATAAATCAATCTATCTATAACTATGTATATCAATCAGTCAATCAATCAATCATTCTATTAGACTATATATATATCTATCAATTTGTCAATCAATTTGTTTATATATTTATCTATCTATTTGTTTATCTTTGTATCTTTTTATCTGTGTGTCTATCTTTCTTTCTATCTATCTGTTTATCTGTCTATTATTCTATCTTTCAATCTATCTAGCTATTTTTTAGACTAACTATCTATCTATCTACCTATCAATCTGTATATATTTCTGTATATCGATTGATCTATCTATCTATCTATCTAAGTAACTATCTATCTATGTATCTATCTTTGTGTCTATCAATCTGCCTATCTATCTGTCTATATATCTATCTAACTATATATCTATCTATCTATATATTTGTTTATTCTTCTATTTTATATTATTATATTTTTCTATCTCTCAATCTATAAATCAATCAATCAATCTGTTTATCAATCAATCATTCTATTAGTCTAGCTTTTTGTATATCTATCTGTCTATCGATCTATCTATCTATCTATTTATCTAACTATATGTTTATCATTCAATTTTTAAATCTATGTGCCTATCTATTTGTCTATCCATATGTCTGTCTATATGTCTATTATTATGTCTATCAATCTATCTATCTAGAAAGCTAGCTATCAATCTGTCTATCTAAATACCTTTATATCAATATATCTATATGTATATCAATCGATTAATCTATCTATTATCTATCCATCTATCTGTCTGTCTATAAATGTGTCTATCAATCTATCTATCAATTATTCTATCATTATGTCTAACAATCTTTCTAGCTATCTGTCTAATATTTGTTGTCTATCTATCTATCTATCTATGCATTTACCTTTATATATATATATATATATATATATATATATATATATATATATATATATATATTATATATATATTTATTTATATTTATATTTATATGTTTATCAATTTCTTTATCTATAAGTCTTTCTTCTATTTATCTATCTGTCTAACTATCTTTCTGTCTATATTTTGATCTTTTAATTTAACTATCTATCTATCTATTTATAAGTTTATTGGCCAACTTGTCTGTTTGTCTGTGTCTATATATATATATATATATATATCTATCTATATGTTTATCTTTCTATCATTCTATCTATCTTTATATCTATCTTTCTATATATCTATTTATCTATAAATCTATCTATCTATTTGTCAATCTATCTATCAATTTGTATATCCATTTATCTATCTATCAATCTGTCTAACTATATGTCTATGATTCTATCAATCTATCGATCTATCGATCTAGCTATTTATCTGTCTATCTATTTATCTCTCTATCTATATGTTTATGCTTCTATCAATTTATCAATCTATCTGTCTATCTATTAGTGTGTGTGTGTGTGTGTGTGTGTGTGTGTGTGTATATATATATATCTATCTATCTATATACATATCTTTAAATCATTCTATCTATCGATTTTTCAAACAATCTAAATATCTTTCTTTCTATTTTTCTATCTATTTATCAATGAATGAAATGATCTATCTTTCTATCTATATATCTATCTATTTTTCTATCTATCTATCTATCTATCTATAAATGTATCTATTTGTCTATCTACCTATCTATCTATCTATTTTTCTATCTCTCTATCTATATGTCAAAATTTTTGTTTCTATTTATGTCAATATTTCTTTCTATCTATCTATATATCACTCTATTAATAGATCTATCTATCTATCTATTTCTCAATCTATCTATCTATATGTCTATATATCTATCTATCTATCAATTTGTCTTTCTATTTGTATATCTATCAATTTATATATCTTTCTTTTTATCAATCTGTCTTTCTATTTAACTATAAATCAATCAATCTATCTATCTATATATCAAAATATGTATCTATTTGTTTATCTACCTGTACATCAGTCATTATATAAATCAATCTATCTATTTGCCTATAAATCTATCTATCTATATTTTTTGTATCTAACTATCTGTCTAATAATCTGTCCGTCTATCTATTAGTCTTTTTGTCTCTCTATCTATCTATATATATGTCAATCTATCTATGTATCTATATAACTGTATATCTATCTATCTATATATTTAACTATCTATCTGTCTTTCTATCTCTCCATCTATTTTTCTATCTATCTATCTATCCGTATATCTATTTATTTGTACATCTATTTATCTATTAATCTCTCTATCTATGTATTAATCCATCTATCTATCTATCTCTCTATCTATCAATATATCTATCAATTTGTAAATTTATTAATCTATCTATCTATCTAGGTATATATCTGTCTATCAATATATCTATCTATCTATATTTATATGTCTATCTTTCAAATATCTATTTGTCTATATATTTATCTATCAATCTATATATATGTTGATGTATATTTTATATATCTATCTATTTATCTATCTATCAATCTAACTAACTAACTATCTATCTATTTATATTACTATCTATCTATCAATATACCTATTTGTCCATCAATATATCGAGCTCTTAGTCTATCTTATATCTATATGTCTATTTTTTGTAGATATTTCTATCAATCTATCTATCAATGTTTCTATTTTTCTTTCATTTAATTTGTCTATCTATCTATCTATTTTTTATGTATTTTTCTATTTATCTATCTATCTTTATGTGTATTTATCTATCTATCTATCTGTATATCTAATTATCTAAATATCATTCTATATTTCTATCTAGTTATCTATCTATTAGTCTATCTATCTATCTGAATATCTATTTTCTATCTATTTATTTATCTATCTTTTATTAATTAATCTATCGATCTATCTATCAATAAATTGATCAGTCTTTCTTTCATTCTAAAGATCAAACTAAATATCAACTTGTCAATCAATCAATCATCTATCTTTCAGTCTCTCTAACTATATTTTAGTCTGTCTATCTTTTTATCTATCTATGTATTAGTCTCTTTGTCTATCTATATATTTTTATATCTATCTATCTATCTATTCTATTTATCTATCTGTCTGTCTGTCTATATGTCAATCTCTCTATCTATCTATTTATATATCTATCTATATTTCTATATATCTATCTATCAATCAATCAATCTATCTATCTATCTAATATCTATATGTCAATCTATCAGCCTATCTACCTCTCTATATATTTATCAATCTACTTATTTACTTATCTATCTATATGTCTATTTATGTATTTATCTATATATCTATTTTTTAATATATATCTGTATATCTATTTGTTTCTCAATCATTTTATTTATTTGTCTAAATATTTGTTTATATATATATCTATCTACCTAATTGTCTAACTATATACCTTTCTATCTAACTATTCGTCTATCTATTTGTCAATCTATCTGTCTTTCTATCTACGTATCTATCTGTCTATCTATTTCTCTATATATATATATATATCTATCTATCTATTAATTGTCAATCTATCTATTTATCAATGAATATATTTATATATCTATCTATCCATCTATCTGTTTATTAAACTATCTATTCAAAATATTTATCAATCTATCCATCAATATTCTAATAATCTACCAATTTACTTGTTATCTATATATCTATATTTTTTTCAATCAAACTATTTATCAATCTATATATCTATCTATATATCATCTATATATCTTGTATGTCTATCTATCTATCTATCTATATTTCTATTTATCTATATTCTATCTATCTATATATCTATCTATTAGTTTATTTCTCTATCTATCTATCTGTCTATCTATCTATCTATAAATCTTTTTATCTATATTTCTATCTATCTATCTATTTGTCTGTATGTCTGTCTATCTATCTATTATCTATTTATCTATCTTCTATCTATTCATCTATCTATCTTTCTAATAAAATCAATATCTATAAGTATATCTATCTGTCTATATATCTATCTATCTGCCTATCTATCTTTTAATCAATCAATCTATCTATATATCAATTTATCTAAAAATCTTTCTATTACTCTATCTATCAATCTATCTATTTAACTTTCTATAAATTTCTTTCTATAAGTCTTTCATCAATCTTTTTTTTATCTGTGTATCTATCTACCTTACTTTCTATTTGACTATCTATCTGTCTATCTAACTATCTATCTATATGGGTATCAGTCATTCTGTCTATTTGTATATCTATATGACAATCTATCTATGTATACTATTTAACTATTTGTCTATCTATATAACTAACTATCTATGTGTCTATTTATCTACATATCTAATTCTTTATCTATCTATCTATCTATCTACATATCTAATTCTTTATCTATCTATCTATCTATCTATCTATCTATCTATCTAAATGTATGTTTGTCTATCTCTATGGTAATCTTTCTATCTATCTATCAATCTTTCTGACTATCTATCTGTCTATCAATTTGTCAATCAATTTGTCAATCAATTTGTCAATCAATTTGTCAATCAATTTGTCATCAATTTGTCAATCAATTAATCAATCAATCTTTCTATGAATCTATATATCAATCCATCTGTCTGTCTATCTATTTGTTTGTTTGTCTATTTCTATATTTGTCTATCATTCTATGTGTCTATTTGTTTGTTTATCTATCTATCTGTATACCTACCTACCTGATTGTCTGCCTGCCAAAACTACTTTCTCGTCTGTCTATTTGTTTTAATTTCTATTTATTTATTTTATTATCTATATGTATATATTTGTCTGTCAATCTATCTATCAGTTTGTCTATCTATCTTTCAATATATCAATTTCTCTATCTATATATATATATTTATCTAGTTATCTATCTATCTATATATCAGTCTATCTATCTGTCTATCTACTCGTCTATCTATCTATCATTCTATCTATCTATCTATCTTTCTTTCTTTATATCTATCTATCTATATATCTATATGTCTGTCTATTTATGTGTCAATTTATATATCTATTTATCTATTTATTTATCATTCTATCTATCTGTCTATCTTCATATCTATCTATCTCTCTTTCTATATATCTATTACTATTTATATCAATCTAATAGCATATCTAACTTTCTATCTATATGTCTATCTATTTTTATATCTACTGATCATTATATTTGCCTATCTATCTATATGTCTGTATATATATATATATATATATCTATGTATCTATCAATCTATCTATATACCTATCTATTAGTCTATCTTTCAATTTATATATCTGTCTATCTATCGATTTATATTTTTGTTTATTTATCTATCTGTCTATCTATCTATCTAAATATCAGTCTAATAATCTATTTATATATCTGTCTATCTATCTATCTATATATTAGTCTAATAATCTATTTAAATATCTGTCTATTTATCAATCAATCAATCTATCTTTCTTTCTATCTAACTCTTTGTCTATCTATCTATCTGTCTATCTATATGTCTATCTATGTTTCTATCATTCTATTTATCTGTATGTCTATCAATAAATCAAAATATCTATCTATTTATCTTTCTCTCTATATGTCTATCAATCTATTTATCTTTTTATCTATATATATTTTTATATATCTATCTATTTGCATATCTAAATGTTTATCTATCTATCTATCTATATATCTGTCTATATATATATATATATATATGTGTGTGTGTGTGTGTGTGTGTGTGTGTCTATCTATAAATATTTTATCAATTTGAATATGTATCTATCTATTATCAATCTGTCTATCAAAATTTCTATCAATCTTTCTACCCATCTTTCTATCAATCTTTATATTAATCTTTCTATCAATCTTTCTATAAATTTATCTATCAAAATTTTTATCCATCTATCAATCTCTAAATATATCTATATATCTATCTATCTGTTCATATGTCTATCTGTCTGTCTATCCATCTATATGTCTTTTTTACTATCAATCTATATATCTATGTGCCTTTCTATCTATCTATTTATTATCAATCAATCAATCTATCAATCTATCTATCTATTTTTTTTTCTATCTATTTGTCTATTTATCTGTCTATCAATCAATCAATCTATCTATCTTTCTATCTATCTATCTTTCTATCAATACTTTCATCTATATGTCAAACTATTTGTTTATCTATATGTCTATTTATCTATCTATATGTCTATCAATTTGTTTTCTATTTGTCTATCTATTTGTTTTTCTATTTGTCTATATATTTGTCTTTCTAACAATTTATCTATCTATGTATCAATATATCTATTTGCCTATCTATTTATTTATCAATCTATCTATCTCTATTTCTAACTACCTGTCTATTTGTCTATTAAATTTATATATATATATATATATATATGTGTGTGTGTGTGTGTGTGTGTGTGTGTGTGTGTGTGTGTGTGTGAATGTGTGTGAGTGAGTGAGTGTTTGTGTATGTATATGTCTAACTATCCATCTATTTAGCATTCTAAAAATTTATCAACGTATTAATATATCTATAAATCTATTTATATATTTATCTATCTATCTCTGTCAATCAATCAATCAATCAATAAATTAATCTGTATATGAATCTTTATATCAATCTTTCTATCAAAATATTTAACAATCTATCAATCAATATTTGTTTTAATTTACCTATCTAACTATCTATCTATATATCGATCTATATATCTATCTATGTATCTATATCTCTATCTATTTGTCTGTCTATATGTATATCAATCTTTCTAACTCTCTATCTGACTATCAATTTGACTTTCAATCTATCATTCTATATATTTATCTGTCTATTTGTATATCTATCTATTTATTTATTTATCTATATATGTATCAATATGTCTAATAATCTAGTGAACTATAACAATATTTATTTGACTATCTTTGTATCTTTCTAAATATCTATAAATAAATAAATAATCAATTTTATTTCTTTATATCAATCTATATATCAATCTTTCTATAATTTATTTATCTATCTTTCTCTAAATCTATCTATCTAACTAACTATCTATGTCTATTTATCTATCTATATATCTATCTATCTATTGATTGTCTATTTATCAATCTATCTATAAGTGTATCAATCTATGTATCGATATATCTATTTATTAGTTTGTCTATCTATCGATCTATCAATCTATCTATTTGTCTATCTATTTTTCTATCTAATTTTTTTTCTATTTGTCTATCAATATGTATATCAATATATCTATCAATCTATCTATAAATCTATCTAGTAAAATTTTATTTAACATTCTATCTATCTATCTATCTTTTTATCTTTCTATTTGTCTATCAATATATCTATTAATCTTTCTATTTATCTATTTATCTTTCTATCATTCTTTATGTATGTCTATTTATCTTTCTCTCTATCTATAAGTAAAGCTATCTATCTATTTGCTTGACTGTCTATCTAATAGTGTTTTAGTTTGTCTGTCTATCTTCTACCTAATTGCCTATCAATCTGTCTATCTATGTGTCTATCTTTCTATCTAAATATTTATCTATTTATATATTGAGCTATCTGTCAATCTTTTGGCTATATCTTTGCTTGTCTATCAATCAATCAATCTATCTATCTATATATCTATCTATCTATCTACCTATCAATCTGTCTATCTAAATATCTTTATATTTATCTATCTTTCTTTCAATTTATCTATCTATCTATCTATTAGCCTTTCTATATATCTATATATTAGTCTAATATTTTGTTTAAATATATATCTATATATCTGTCTTTATATCTTTCAATCTATCTGTCTATCTATCTATCTATCTATATTTCTATCTACTATTTATTTATTTATCTTTATCTCTATATATCTGTTTATCTATCTTCTATCTATTTATCTATCTATCTATCTATTTTGTCTATCAATATGTCTATCAATATATCTATTAATCTATCTAAAAATCTATCTTTCAATATGTCTATCAATATATCTATTGAATTTTCTATCATTTTTGTTATTTATTTATTTATCTATCTATCTATCTTTTTGTGTATCTATATGTTTTTCTTTCTATATATCTTTCTAGTTCTCTATCAATTTATGTATCTATCAGTCAATCAATCAATCTGTATGTCAATCTATTTGTCTATCTACCTATATATCTATTTTTCTATCTATCTATCTATTTTGCTTTCTTTTTGTTTTTTTGTTTGTTTGTCTATCATTCTGTGTCTATTTGTTTTTTTGTTTATCTATAGTCTCTATACTACCTAATTGTCTGCCTGCTTGATGTTTACATGTTTTGTCTATCTATCTATATATCTAATTTTATCTATTTGTATATATATTTGTCATCTATTTATCTATCTGTCTATCTATCTATATGTCTATCTATGTATCTATCTGTCTATATATATCTCTATATATTTTTCTATCTATCAAACTATCTATTTATCTGTCTATCTATTATCTATCATATGTTTATCTATCTTTCAATCTAGCCATCACTTGTCTATCTATCTATATATCTATCTACCTATCTATCTAGTTTATTAGATATGTATTTGCCTATCTAACCTACCTCTCTATTTATCTATTTATCTATCTATCTATCTAATTATCAATCTGTATATCTATCGATATATCTATATTTCTATCTATTTGTCTATCTATCTATATATCTATCTATTTGTTTGTATGTCTGTCTGCATATCTATATATCTATTATCATGTATCTGTCTATCTATCTTTCTGTCTGTCTGTCTGTTTATATGTCTTTTTATCAATATATCTACTAGCTATCTATCTATCTATCTCACTATATATCTATCTTTCTATATGATTATCTATCTGTATATTTCTATCTATCTATATGTATCTATCTGCATCTGTACTATTTAATTATATATATATATATATATATATCTAGTAATAATCTATTTAAAAATCTATCAAACCATTTGTCTATCTATTTATCTATCTATCTGTCTACCAATCAATCTATCTATCTATCAATCATCAATCTATCGATATATCTATCTGTCTAGCTATCTGTCTATCTATCTATCTATATATCTATCTATATATCAATATAATAATCTGTAGTCTATATATATGTTTGTCTATCTATCTATAAATATATGTATATATTTATCTATCGATCTATCTATTGTGTATCTATCTATCAATCTAATCTTTATTATCTATATATATGTCTATCCATATATCTTTCTATCTAAATATCTATTTATCTATTAAATTTTTCTATCGCTATATCTATAAATATACCTATCTTGTTTGTGTCTGTCTATCTATCTAATAATCTTTGATCCATTTATATATTTATGAATCATTTTATATATCTATATATCAATCTACCTTTCTATTTATAATCAATCAATCTATTTGTCTATCTGTCTATAAAAATGTCTATTATTCTATCTATCAATATTTTTTATAAATATGTCAATATATCTTTCTATCTATATATCTATCACTCTATCTATCAATCTTTCTATTTATATAGCTATCTATCGATCTATATTCTATCTTCTACCTACCTGTCTGTCTATCAATTATCTATCAATCTTTTTATTTATTTATTTGTCTATCTATCTATCTAGCTTATGGCTCAATCTTTCTGTCTATCTAAAGTTTTGTCTATCATCTGCCTAGCTATCTATATATCTTTCTATCGATCTGACTATTTGTGGTTCTATTAATCTTGCTGCCTATCTCTCTATTTGTCTGTCTATTTTATCTATCATCACTGTATTGACTAGTCTTTTCTATATATCTATCTAACTACTTATCTATCTGTCTATCTATCTATGTATAATATTTATCTATATGTCTATCTATCTATCTATTATATTTGTATATCTATCTATCTATCTATTTGTCTATCTATTTCCCAATCAGTCAATCTATTTATCTATCTATCTTTCTATATATATATATATATGTCTACCTATCAATTTATATACATGTCTATCTATCTATCTATCTATTTATAAATCATTATGTCTATCTATCTTTTTGCCTATCTATTTGTATATCTATATGTTTATTTATAAGTCTATCTACTTGTCTTTTTGTCTAACTATATATTCTATCTATCTATCTCTCTATCTATCTAATTATCTCTCTCTTTCTCTATCTATCTATCTATCAATATGTCTATCTAACTATATATATATATATATATATCAGTCTACTAATCTATTTATATATCTACCTTACTCCTTAACTATCTGTCTATCATTACGTCTATTAATCTATATGTCGATCTATCTATTTATCTATCTATTTGTCT
>JAREIK010010544.1:0-68767 GCA_029783825.1 Sapria himalayana | reverse complement strand
TCCAACATGATTAAATTCAACTTATTTGATGCTACAAACTTATATAAATATCAAAAAGAATTTGATAAGTTGGAGGACAAAGACAAAAGGTTTTTGAAGTAGTTTGGTTCAAATGTTCCAACTGAGAGAGACTAAACAAACGCCAAAATTTTGGCTCGTTTCTTGAAAACATTTTATGAGGTATCTTGTAATTTTTCTGGCTCATAATATCCTACCTCTAGTATTTATTTTCCTGAGTATATTCGAATTTGAAAAAAAATTGAGCTTTTGTGAAAAATAGTAGAGATACAATGGTGTCTGAATTGGGTATGAAAATGAGGGCATAAATTTAACAAATATTGGGGGTTCTCTTCAGTCAACAAATATTATGCTTTTTTGTAGCGGTTAGTGTTGGATCCTAGATATAGCTCAAATATCTCAAGGTTAAGTACACTTAGCATTATGGAGAGGAATTGGCTAAAAATTTGTTGAAAAAAGGTTATAAATGCTTTAAATGAATGATGGATGATTATAAAGATTTAAATTAATAAGAATCAAAAGTAGATGATTTCTCTTCTACTGTGTTGAAGAAAAAATGGATTTCTTTGATGGTAGTGATACTTATGTTGATGATATTTTTTTGAAATTGGAGAAAGAACAAGAAGTTTGCAACTTGGAAAGTTGGATATGTACTTGGAGGATAAACTTGAAAAAAAATAGAATGATTTTGATCTTTAACTGGAAAAAGTTAAATGAGGTTAGGTATCCTTCTTTGGCAAATGTAGCAAGCGATGTATTTGCTATCCATGCATCTACTGTGGCCTACGAATCTAAATTTAGGACTGTGGGGAGAACTTTAAATAAATTTAGAAGTTCTTTAACACCAATTATAGCTGAAGTTCTCATATGTCTACAAGATTGGTTGAGTAGCTCAAACAAAACTATTGAAATTGAAGAATTAGTTCGAGACCATGATGATAATGAATCAGCTTAGTATACTTATCTTGTAAATTTTAATTTCACTTTTACTTATTTTATTCATTCATTTTAATAAAAATATGGTTCATTTACAATTTTCATATGGGTCACAAAATCCAAATATTCTTCCAACTATAGTTAGCCAACTAAATTTGGAATGGGTGTATTAAATTTTATAAGGTAATATTTTGTTATTTTATTACTCTTTCATCTTAGAATTTATATCTACATGATTAACACGTTTTCATCTTTGGTTGTCCTTCTACAGTGAAGGAAGAAGAGGAAGGAGTTGTAGAAGAGATAATTAATTGGGTTTGGATCTTCGTTGCTGTTCTAGGACAGACCTTTGAAATGATTATTATCATGGTTGTTATTAGTTGTATTTTTTTGTTATATTAAGCTGCCTAATTTTAGCAATTACTTAAGTAGTAATTGTTGCTACCAATGTTTGTGGTCATCTTTAGCAATTCCTTAATATTTAAAGTAATTGTTTAAATAATGTAATATTGCTATTATGGTGAAGTTTCACTCGGCTGAACAAAGCCAACTTGTGACAAAACAAAGAACCAAATTAAGCACACAACTCGGTCCCGTTCTATTAAACATTTCTATACTTTTCTGCACATCAAATGTTTTGACAAGGTAATGGAACTAATTTGCGGTATTCAGCCTATTTGACAAAACAAAATTGGCCCAATTTGAGTTTGAAAGATACATAACTAAGGAAAGATAAATGGTACAACAAAAGGTTTCGACATGAACTCACTTGGCCGGTTTAAAAAAAATAATTTAAAAAAAATGTCCGAACTCCATTCCGTCCTGAAACCGTTTTAACCTCCCCAAAATCCCCGAACTTCGTCTCGTCCCATTCCGATATTTTCGACCTATGGGACGGGTCTGGATCTTCAAAAAAAAATCTCAGAACTGTGGGAAGGGACTAGTGATTTGTAATCCCCATTCCATCCCGTCCCATGAGCACCCCTAGCATTTAGTGGTTTATAGGTTTTATTTAAAAAATAAAATAACAAAAAATTAAATATAACCTTTGAAACTATAACAATCTATAATTTTTTTAAAATGTGAATACTATATTTAGTTATGATATTCTTAATAATTATATATCATGTAAATTCAATATAAACAATTATATTGATATTTATTATAATAATGATCATATAAAAGATTAACAAATAATTATTAATAAGATAAATATTGTTTAAAATATATTTACAAAACCTAAAATGATTCAAAATCAAAGTGAAATATTTTACTAAATATTAACTTTAATTTTTTAAATTTTTGTATCCATTTATAAGCATATATATTTTTTGATGAAAAATAAATTATTTAAATTATATTTGTCTAACTATCAATTTATTTTTTAAATTATATTTATATAAAAATAAACTAATAAATAATTAAAATGTATATATAAAATTATAATGAATACTAATAAAAATGAGATTTATGATTAATTATTTAGGGTATACCTATTTAATGGTTTAAGTTTATTGTGGGTTTGGGTTAATGAGTTTATTGATTTATATGTTTACACATTTAGGTTTTATTTATTGATTTATAGGTTTTATTTATACAATGAAATAACAAAAAATTTATTTTTATGAATTTTCGTGATTTTCAAAGGTTATAACCTTTGAAAATATAATAATTTTTAATAGTTCAAAAATATGAATACAATACTTAGTTATAATAAACTTAATAATTATATTTGATGTAAATTCAATATAAAAAATTTTATTAATATATATTATTTTGATGATCAAAAAATAAATTAATAAACTTTTATTAAAAAGATATATATTAATTAAAATATTTTTGTAGAGCCCAAAATTATTCAAAATCAAAGTAAATTATATTACTAAATAAAATTTTAAATTTTTGAAATTTTGTTTATCTTTATAAGCTTATATTTTTTTTCATAAAAATTAATTTATTTAAATTATATATGCCTTACTCATTATTTATTTTGTAATTAATATTTCTATAAAAATAAACTAAAAAATAAATTAATTGAATACTTAAAATTATAATGAAAACAAATAAAAATGAGATTTATTATTTATTATTTAGGTTATATAGGTTTAATGATTTAAGTATTTTCGAGGGTTTAGGGTTTATGAGTCTAGAGATTTAAATATTTAGGCATTTAGTGGTTTATAAGTTTTATTTAAATAATAAAATAATAAAAAACTTAGTTTGTGATTTTTTATCATTTTGAAGGTTATAACCTTTGAAAATATAATAATTTTAAAATTTTTTTAAAATGTAAATATAATATTTAGTTATAATATTCTTAATAATTATAAGACATTTAAATTGAATAAAAGTAATTTTATTGTTCGATATTATAATAATGATCAAATAATAAATTAATAAACTTTTTTAAATAAGATTGATAGCAATTAAAATATAATTGCAAAACCTATATATAATAATTCAAAATCAATGTAAAATATATGATTAAATATTACTTTTTTGTTTTTAAGTTTTTACTTCTTTTTATAAGCATATTTTTTTTTTGATTAAAAATAAATTATTAAAATTATATTTGTCTAACTCATTATTTATTTTATAATTAATATTTCTATAAAAAATAAACTAATAAATAATTAAAATGAATAATAAAATTACATTGAATACAAATTAAAATGAGATTTATGATTTATTATTTGCGGTATACCTGTTTAATGGTTTGATTATTTAGAGGTTTTGTCATTTAGGAGTTTATCAATTTATGTTTTTAGGTATTTAGTGGTTTATAGGTTTTATTTATATAATAAAAATAAATAAATTTTTTTTTGATTTTTTCTGATTTTCAAAGGTTATAACCTTTAAAAATAAAATAATTTTTAAAATATTTTGAAATGTGAATACTATGTATAATTATATTAATCTTATTAATTATATATCATATAAATTCATTATAAACAATTTTAATGATAGATATTATTATAATGATCAAAAATTAAATTAATAAACTATTATTAATAATATAAATATTAATTAAAATATATTTACATAACACAAAATGATTCAAAATCAAATTAAAATATATTACTAAATAATAATATTTAATTTTTAAATTTTTCTATCTTTTTACAAGATTATATTTTTTTATGATTAAAAATAAATTAGTTAAATAATATTTGTCTCACTCGAAATTTAATTTGTAATTAAATTTTCTAAAAAATAAAATATAAATAATTAAAATGAATATTTAAAATTATAATAAATAGAAATAAAAATGAGATTTATTATTTATTAAGTAGTATAAAGCTGTTATAAGGTTTATGTATTTAGGGGTTTTGGGTTTTATGAGCTACTGATTTAAGTAAGTAAACATTTAGTGGTTTAAAGGTTTTATTTAAAAAAGATATAACAAAAAATTTATTTTTTGTATTCTTTCTCATTTTGTAAGATTAAAACCTTTGAAAATATAATAATTTTTAAATTTTTTTCAAAAGTGAATACAATATTTATTTATAATAATCATGATAATTAGATATCATATAAATTCAATATAAACAATTGTATTCATAGATATTCTAATAATTATCAAAAAATAAATTAAAAATCTATTATGAATAAGATTGATATTACTTAAAATATAATATCAAAACCTAAAATGATTCAAAAGCAAAGCAAAATATATTACTTAATAATAATTATTTGTTTTTAAATTTTTATTCTTTTTATAAGCTTATCTATTTTTTGATGAAAAATAATTTTTATAAATTATATTTTTAACTCATAATTTATTTTTTAATTAATATATATATAAATAAAAAACATAACAATCAAAATGAATTTTTTAAATTATAATGAAAACAAATAAAAATGAGATTTATTAATTATTATTTAGGTTATACCGGTTTAAAGGATTATCTATATAGGGGTATCAGGATTTTGTAGTTTAGTAATTTAAGTGTTTAGGCATTTAGTGATTTATAGGTTTTATTTAAACAATGAAATAACAAAAAAAATATTTTTTTTATTTTTTCACATGTTCAAAGGTTATAATCTTTGAAAATATAAAAATTTTTAAACATTTTACCAAAGTGAATACAATAATTAGTTATAATAATTATTAAATTTATATATCATATAAATTCTATATAAACATTTTTATTGATAAATATTCTAATAATGATCAAGAATAAATTAATAATCTATTATTAATAAGTTATATATCAATTAAAATATAATTACAAAACCTAAAATGATTCAGAAACAAAGTAAAATATATTATTATATAATATTTTTTTGTTTTTAATTTTTTTATTCTTTTATTAATTTTATCTATATTTTTTTTGTAGAAAAATAATTTATATAAATTATACTTGTATAACTTATAATTTATTTTGTAATTAATATTTATATAAAAATAAACAAATAAATAATTAAAATGAATATTTAAAAGTATAATGAAATAAATAAAAATGAGATTTATTATTTATTATTTAGGCTATACATGTTTAAAATATTTATCTATTTAGGGTTTTTGAGATTTAGAACTTATTGATTTAAGTATTTAAGCATTTAATGGTTTATAAGTTTTATTCAAATAATGAAAAATAAAAAATTTATTTTTGATATTTTTAATAATTTTTAAAGGTTATAACATTTGAAAATATAATAATTTTAAAATTTTTTAAAAATGTGAATACAATATTTAGTAATAATAAATATTATAACTATATATAATATAAACTAAATATAAACAATTTTATTGATAGATATTATATCAATTATCAAAAAATAAATTAATAAACTATTATTAATATGATAGATATAAATTTAAATATAATTAAAAAACCTAAAATGATTCAAAATTAAAGTAAAATTTATTACTAAATAATAACTTTTTTTAGTTTTTGCATCATTTTATAAGCTTATATCTTTTTTTTGATGAAAAATATAATATTTAAATTATATTCGTATCACTTATAATTTATTTTGTAATTAATATTTCTATAAGTTTTATTTATGTATTTAGGCATTTAATGGTTTATAAGTTTTATTTAAACAATGATATAACAAAAAATTTATTTTTGTTATTTTTTCTCATTTTTGAAGGTTATAAACTTTGAAAATATATCAAATTTTAAATTTTTTTATGTGTATACTATATTTAGTTATGATAATCTTTATAATTATATATCATGTAAATTCAATATAAACAATTATATTAAAATATATTATATTAATGATCAAAAAATAAATTAATAAACTATTATTAATAAGATAGATATTATTTTAAATATATCTACAAAACACAAATTTATTCAAAATCAAAGTAATATATATTACAAAATAATACTTTTTTTGATGTTTTGCTTCTTTTTATAAGTTTATATTTTTTGTTATTAAAAGTAAATTATTTAAATTATATTTGTCTTTCTCGTAATTAATTTTTAATTTATAATTCTATAAAAATAAACTAAAAAATTTTTAAAATGAATATTTAAAATTATAATGAATACAAATAAAATTGAGATTTATTATTTATTATTAAGGATATACTAGTTTAATGGTTTAAGTATTTAGGGGTTTTGGGGTTTAGTGATTTAAGTGTTTAGGCCTTTAGTGATTTATAGTTTTTATTTAAAGAATGAAAAAAATAAAAAATTTAATTTTTTGATTTTTTAAAATTTTTGAAGGTTTATAACCTTTGAAATTATTATAATTTTTAATTTTTTTTAAATGTGAATATAATATTCAGTAATACTAATCTTAATAATTATTTATAATGTAAACTCAATATAAATAATTTAATTAATTGATATTATAATAATGATCAAAAAAAATTAATAAACTATTATTAATAAAAATAATATAAATTAAAATAAAATAGCAAAATCTAAAATGATTCAAAAAAAAAAATAAAATATATTAATAAATAATAAATTTGGTTTTTAAAATTTTGCCTCTTTTTATAAGGATATATTTTTTTTTGATAAAAAATAAATTATTTAAATTAGATCTGTCTCACTAAAAATTTATTTTGTAATTAATATTTCTATAAAAATAAACTGATAATTAATTAAAATAAAAATTTAAAATTATACTTAATAAAAATTAAATTGAGATTTATGATTTTTTATTAATGTACACCTGTTTAATAATTTAAGTATTTATAGGTTTTGTCTTTTTGGAATTTAGCAATTTATGTTTTTAGGCATTTATTGGTTTATAGGTTTTATTTAAACAATAAAATAACAAAAAAAATCGTAAATTTTTCTCATTTTCATAGATTATAACATTTGAAAATATAATAATATTTAAAATTTTTTTAAATGTGAATACAATATTTAGTTATAATAATACTAATAATTATATATCATATAAATTTTATATAAGAATTTTAGTGATAAATAATATAATAATGATCAAAATTTAAATTAATAAACTATTAATAAAAAGATTGATATTAATTAAAAAATATTTACAAAATCCAAATTGATTCAAAATTAAAGTAAAATATATTACTAGATAATAATTTTTAATTTCTAAATTTTTATTTCTTTTATAAGCATATATTTTTTTTGATTAAAATGAAATTAATTAAAATATATATGTCACTCTCATAATTTAATTTGATATAAATATTTCTATAAAAATAAACTAATAAATAATTAAAATGAATATTTAAAATTATAATAAATAGAAATAAAAATTAGATTTATTAATTATTAAGTAGTATATAGCGGTTTAATGGTTTATGTATTTAGGCATTATGAGGTTTAGGAGTTTACTGATTTAACTATGTATGCATTTAGTGGTTTATAGGTTTTATTATAAAATAAAATAATAAAAAATTTATTTTTATTATTTTTTGATATTTTCAAAGGTTGACCTTTGAAAATATAATAATTTTTAAATTTTTTTTAAATGTGAATACAATATTTAGTTATAATAATCATTATATTTATATATCATATAAATTCAATATAAACAATTTTATTGATAAATATTCTAATAATGATCAAAAAATAATTAATAATATATTATTAATAAGATAGATATGAATTAAATATAATTACAAAACCTAAAGTGATTCAGAAGAAAAGCAAAATATATTACTATATAATAATTTTTTGTTTTAAAATTTTTTTTCTTTTAAAAAGTTTATCAATAATTTTTTGATGAAAATTATTTTATATAAAGTATATTTGTCTATCTCGATTTATTTTGTAATTAATATTTATATATAAATATACAAATAAATAATTAAAATGAATATTTAAAATTATAATGAAAGAAAAAATGAAATTTATTATTTATTATTTAGGGATACTGGTTTAATTTAAATTAGATCTGTCTCACTAATAATTTATTATGTAATTAATATTTCTATAAAATAAATTGATAAATAATTAAAATAAAAATTTAAAATTATACTGAATAAAAATTAAAATGAAATTTATGAATTATTATTAATGTTTACCAGTTTAATGGTTTAAGTATTTAGAGGTTTTGTCGTTTAGGAGTTTAGTGATTTATGTTTTTAGGAAATTAATGGTTATAGGTTTTATTTTAATATCGAAATAACAATAAAAATATTTTTGATATTTTTTCACATTTTCAAAGGTTATAACCTTTGAAAATATAATAATTTTTAATTTTTTTTAAAAATGTGAATATAATATTTAGTAATAATAATCATTATAATTATATATAATATAAACTAAATATAAACAATTTTATTGATAGATATGATATCAATTATCAAAAAATAAATTAATATGCTATTATTAATATGATAGATATAAATTAAAATATAATTAAAAAACCTAAAATGATTCAAAAACAATGTAAAATTTATTACTAAATAATAATTTTTGTTTTTTAGTTTTTGCTTCTTTTTATAATCTTATATATTTTTTTGATGAAAAATAAATTATTTAAATTATATTTGTATCACTTATAATTTATTTTGTAATTAATATTTCAATATATTATTTAAATTATATTTAAGGTTTACGAGTTTAAAGGTTTATGTATTTAGGTGCTTTGGGGTTTAGGAGTTTAGAGATTTATGTGTTTAGGCATTTAATGGTTTATAAGTTTTATTTAAACAATGATATAAGAAAAAATTTATTTTTGTTATTTTTTATCATTTTTGAAGACCTTTCAAAATATAAAATTTTTAAATATTTTTAATATGTGAATACTATATTTAGTTATGATAATTGTAATAATTATATATCATGTAAATTCAATATAAACAATTATATTGATAGACATTATATTAATGATCAAAAGATAAATTAATAAACTATTATTAAAAAGAAAGATTTTATTTAAAATATATTTGCAAAACATAAATTTATTTAAAATCAAAATAAAAAATATTACTAAATAATAATTTTTTTTATGTTTTGCTTCTTTTTATAAGTTTATATTTTTTATTTATTAAAAGTAGATTATTTTAATTATATTTGTCTTCCTCATAATTTATTTTTTATTTATAATTCTATAAAAAAAACTAATAAATAATTAAAATGAATATTTAAAACTATACTGAATACAAATAAAATATAGATTTATTATTTATTATTTGGGATAAACAAGTTTAATGGTTTAAGTATTTAGGTGTTTTGGGGTTTAGTGATTTAAGTATTTAGGCCTTTAGTGATTTATAGTTTTTATTTAAAGAATGAAAAAATAAAAAATTTAATTTTTTGATTTTTTTGTAATTTTTGAAGTTTATAACCTTTGAAAATATAATAATTTTTGATTTTTTTAAATGTTAATATGATATTTAGTTATAATATTCTTAATAATTATATATATTGTAAACTCAATATAAATAATTTTATTAATAGATATTATAATAATGAATAATATAAATTAATAAACTATTATTAATAAGAATGATATAAAATAAAATATAATTGCAAAAACTAAAATGATTCAAAATCAAAATAAAATATATTACAAAATAATAAATTTTTGTCTTTAAAATTTTGCCACTTTTTATAAGCATATATTTTTTTTGATAAAAAATAAATATTTTAAAATAGATCTGTCTCACTAAGAATTTATTTTGTAATTAATATTTCTATAAAAATAAAATGATAAATAATTAAAATTAAAATTTTAAATTACACTTAATAAAAATTAAATTGAGATTTATGATTTATTATTAATGTATACCAATTTAATAGTTTAAGTATTTTGAAGTTTTGTCATTTAGGAGTTTAGTGATTTATGTTTTTAGGCATTTTGTGGTTTATAGGTTTTATATAAACAATAAAATAAGAAAAAAAAATTCGAAATTATTTGTCATTATCATAGGTTATAACCTTTGAGAATATAATAATATTTAAAATTTTTTGAAATGCGAATACAATATTTAGTTATAATAATTTTAATAATTATATATCATATAAATTCAATATAAACAATTTTATTGATAGATATTATAATAATGATCAAATATTAAATTAATAAACTATTAATAATAAGATTAATATTTATTAAAAAAAATTTACAAAACCCAAATTGATTCAAAATTAATGTAAAAAATATTACTGGAAAATAATTTTTAATTTTTTAATTTTTTCTTCTTTATAAGCATATATATTTTTTATGATTAAAGATAAATTATTTAAATTATATTTGTTCCACTCATAATTTATTTTATAATAAATATTTCTATAAAAATAAACTAATAAATAATTAAAATGAATATATAAACTATAATAAATAGAAATTAAAATTAGATTTATTAATTATTATGTATTATATAGTAATTTAATGGTTTATGTATTTAGGTATCACGGGATTTAGGTGTTTACTGATTTAATTGTGTATGTATTTAGTGGTTTATAGGTTTTATTTAAAAAATAAAATAACAAAACATTTATTTTTATTATTTTTTTATATTTTCAAAGGTTATAACCTTTGAAAATATAATAATTTAAAATTTTTTTTAAAAGTGAATTCAATATTTAGTTATAATAATAAATATATTTATATATCATATTTCAACATAAACAATTTTAGTGATAAATATTCTAATAATGATCAAAAAATAAATTAATAATCTATTATTAATAAGATAGATTTCAATTAAAATATAATTACATACCAGAAAATGATTCATAAGCAGAGCAAAATATATTACGATATAATAATTTTTTGTTTTGAAATTTTTTTTATTTTAAAAAGTTTATCTATATTTTTTTGATCAAAAATAATTTACATAAATTATATTTGTCTACTCATAATTTATTTTTTATATAAAAATAAATTATTTATATAAAAATAAAAATTTAATAATTAAATGAATATTAAAAATTATAAAAAAAATGAGATTTATTATTTATTATTTATTATTTAGGGTATACCGGTTTAATTTAAGTTATATCTGTCTCACTAATAATTTATTTTGTAATTAATATTTCTATAAAAATAAACTGTTAAATAATTAAAATAAAAATTTAAAATTATACTGAATAAAAATTAAAATGAGATTTATGTTTTATTATTAATGTATACCAGTTTAATGGTTTATGTATTTTGAGGTTTTGTCGTTTAGGAGTTTAACGATTTATGTTTTTAGGCATTTAATGATTTATAAGTTTTATTTAAACAATAAAATAACAAAAAAAATTTGTAATATTTTGTCATTTTCAAAGGTTATAACCTTTGAAAATTTAATAATATTTAAAATTTTTTGAAATTTGAATACAATATTTAGTTATAATAATATTAATAATTCTTTAACATATAAAATAAATATAAACTATTTTTTTGATTGATATTATAATAATGATCAAAAATTAAATTAATAATCTATTAATAATAAGATAAATATTAATTAAAAAATATTTACAAAACCCAAATTGATGCAAAATTAAAGTAAAATATATTACTGGATAATAATTTTTAATTTTTAAATTTTTACTTCTTTTATAAGCGTATATATTTTTTTGATTAAAAATAAATTATTTAAATTATATTTGTCGCACTCATAATTTATTTTGTAATAAATATTTCTATAAAAATAAACTAATAAATAATTAAAATGATATATAAACTATAATAAATAGAAATTAAAATTCGATTTATTAATTATTATGTCTTATATAGCTGTTTAATAGTTTATGTATTTAGGTATTACGGGGTTTAGGTGTTTACTAATTTAATTGTGTATGCATTTAGTGGTTTATAGGTTTTATTTAAAAAATAAATTAACAAAACATTTTTTTTTATTTTTTGATATTTACAAAGGTTATAACCTTTGGAAATATAATAATTTTAAAATTTTTTTCAAAAGCGAATTCAATATTTAGTTATAAAAATCATTATATTTATATATCATATAAATTCATTATAAACAATTTTAGTGATGAATATTCTAATAATGATCAAAAAATAAATTAATAATCTATTATTAATATGATAGATATCAATTAAAATGTAATTACAAAACATAAAATGATTCCTAAGCAAAGCAAAATATATTACTATATAATAATTTTTTGTTTTGAAATTATTTTTTATTTTAAAAAGTTTGTCTATATTTTTTTGATTAAAAATAATTTACATAAATTATATTTGTCTAACTCATATTTTATTTTTTAATTAATATTTATATAAAAATAAAAAATTAATAATTAAAATGAATATTAAAAATTATAATAAAAAAATGAGATTTATTATTTATTATTTAGGGTATACCAGTTTAATTTAAGTTATATTTGTCTCACTAATAATTTATTTTGTAATTAATATTTCTATAAAAATAAACTGATAAATAATTAAAATAAACATTTAAAATTATACAGAATAAAAATTAAAATGAGATTTATGATTTATTATTAATGTATACCAGTTTAATGGTTTAAGTATTTTGAGGTTTTGTCGTTTAAAAGTTTAGCGATTTATGTTTTTAGGCATTTAGTGATTTATAGATTTTATTTAAACAATAAAATAACAAAATAAATTGTAATTTTTTGTCATTTTCAAATGTTATAACGTTTGAAAATTTAATAATATTTAAAATTTTTTGAAATTTGAATACAATATTTAGTTATAATAATTTTAATAATTCTATATCATATAAAATAAATATAAACAATTTTATTGATAGATATAATAATAATGATCAAAAATTAAATTAATAAACTATTTATAATAAGATAGATATTAATTAAAAAATATTTAGAAAACCCAAATTGAATCAGAATTAAAGTAAAATATATTAGTTGATAAAAATTTTTAATTTTTAATAATACTTCTTTTATACTTATTTTAAAAGCATTTATATATTTTTTGATTAAAAATAAATTATTTAAATTATATGTGTCACACTCATAATTTATTTTGTAATAAAAATTTCTATAAAAATAAACTAATAAATTATTAAAATGAATATTTAAAATAATAATAAATTGAAATAAAAATTCAATTTATTAATTATTAAGTAGTATATAGCGGTTTAATGATTTATGTATTTAGGCATTACGGTGTTTAGGAGTTTATTGATATAACTGTGTATGCATTTAGTGGTTTATAGGTTTTATTTAAAAAATAAAATAACATAAAATTTATTTTTATTATTTTTTCATATTTCCAAATGTTATAAACTTGAAAATATAATAATTTTTAAATTGAATTCAAAAGTGAATTTAATATTTAGTTATAATAATCATTATATTTATATATCATATAAATCAATATAAACAATTTTATTGATAAATAATCTAATAATGATCAAAAAATAAATTAATAATCTATTATTAATAAGTTAGATATCAATTAAAATATAATTACAAAACCTAAAATGCTTCAGAAGAAAAGCAAAATATATTACTATATAATAATTTTTTGCTTAAAATTTTTTTTTACTTTTAAAAAGTTTATCTATAGTTTTTTGATGAAAAATACTTTAAATACATTATACTTGTCTAACTCAATTTATTTTGTAATTAATATTTATATATAAATAAACAAATAAATAATTAAAATGAATATTTAAAATTATAAGAAAAAAAATTAGATTTATTTATTATTATTTAGGGATACCAGTTTAATTTAAATTAGATCTGTCTCACTAATAATTTATTTTTTAATTAATATTTCTATAAAATAAATTGATAAATAATTAAAATAAAAATTTAAAATCATATTGAATAAAAATTAAAATGAGGTTTATGATTTATTATTAATGTATACCAGTTTAATGATTTAAGTATTTAGAGGTTTTTTCATTAGGGGTTTAGTGATTTATGTGTTTAGGCTTTTAGTGGTTTATAGGTTTTATTTAAAAAAATAAAATAACAAAAAAAATTTCCATAATTTATATCATTTGCATAGGTTATATCATTTGAAGATATAATAATATTTAAAATTTTTTGAAATTATAATACAATATTTTGTTATAATAATATTAATAATTATATATCATATAAATTTAATATAAATAATTGTATTGATTGATATTATAATAATGATCAAAAATTAAATTTATAAACTATTAATATTAAGAAAGATATTAATTAATAAAAATTTACAAAATCCAAATTGATTCAAAATTAAAGTAACTTATATTACTTGATAATAATTTTTAATTTTTAAATTTATACTTCTTTTATAAGCGTATATTTTTATTAGATAAATAATATATAATTTAAATTATATTTGTCCCACTCATAATTTATTTTGTAATAAATATTTCTAAATAAATACACTAATAAATAATTAAAATGAATATTTAAAAATATAATAAATAGGAATAAAAAAAAGATTTATTAATTATTAAGTAGTATTTAGCGGTTTAATGGTTTATGTTTTTAGGCATTACATGGTTTAGATGTTTATTGATTTAACTTTATATGCATTTAGTAGGGTTGCTCACGGGACTCAGAGACTTGCGACCCGACCCGAAGTCTTCTCCAGAAAGAATCGGGACTTAGAAAAATCCGTTGACTCTGACTTTTCCCGTCCCATTTTGTCACGTATTTTTTCTTTTGAGACGGTTCCAGATCTTAAGAAATAACCATCCCGAGAACTATCCCATCCTAAAAAACTGATACTAGAACCAGGAATATATATATATAACATGAAGATTTCACCAATTACGCTACTGCCCATACAGTTCCCAAAACATATTGCTGTTAAGACGAGTTCCAGGCCACCTCATGTCGTTCTAGCCGTATTTTGTTAAGTCCATGCCTTGTCCGTCACACTTATGGTTGCCTCTACCGTGTCTCAGATGCCACCAGCCTTTTGGTTTGTTTTTTTGATGAAATTGAGTGATTAATTATTATTATTATGTGACTCAGTCAGTTTTGTTGAGTATTGGTTGTGGTGTTGTGGTTGGGCCGATTGAGTGGGCTTTTTGTGTTACAATCATTATTGTATAGCATGCTTGTTTAAAATATTTATATGTATTTATGCTTAACATATCATATTAATTAATGGCAATGCAGATGGCACAATCCAGCGGTAAATGAAAAATACAATAAATTGAAGATGATCACATCTCAAATGATCAAAGTACTGGTAAATCCAATCATCATCCTTTCACGATCCCTCCTATTGTTACGGCAGGTTCTTCAATTCCAATTGTAAAAGAAAGTCAAGGTACATCTGAACCTCAAGCTCATAAAAGTATAAGTCTGCTGTTTGGGAAACTTATGAGATATTAGTTGATTCAGAGGGAAATGAAACTGGTAGGGCAACTTGTATATGGTGTAGGAAAGAATTTTTTGCAAATAGTAAAGACAAGCTCACAAAAAAGAATTAATAGAATTAATAGAAGCTCACAAAAAATAATTAATAGAATTAATAGAATTAATGAAAGGTACTTCAGGTTTATGGAAAAACTTTAGTTTCACTAAAGGTACTAGTTCAAAGAATAACAAATTAACTTGTTGGCAATTTGATCAACAACTAGCTAGGGAGGCTTTGGTGAAAATGATCATAAAAGATGAATTGCCTTTTTGTTTTGTTGAGAGGGATGAGTTTAAAAAGTTTTGTGAAGTTAGTGTGCCTCAATTTAAAATTCCATCCAGGCACCCCACACTGAGGGATTATTTTTCTTTGTTTTTGAAGGAAAAGAATAAATTATTTGATAGCATATCATCTCATTGCGGTAGAGTTTCATTGACTACCGACACTTGGACTAGCATTCAAAATTTGTCTTATATATGTTTGACTATTCATTTCATTGATTCTCAATGGAATATGCATAAATTTGTCTTATATTGTGGTAGAGTTAATATTAAAAATGCTATTGAGTTTTGCATGAATGAATGGGGTTTGAGAAAGTTGATGTGCATTACTGTTGACAATGAATCAAATAATGATGTTGTAGTTGAACAATTGAAAAAAAGGCTTGTGAAGAAAAGTGTTGTACCTTTGAGAGGCGAGCATTTTAATATGAGATGTTGTGCTCATATCATAAACTTAATTGTCAGAGATGGCATTGCAGTAGTTGAGGGTGCTATTCAAAAAATTAGAGGTGTGGTGAAATATGTGAGGAGCAGTCCTAAAAGAATTGATATGTTTAAGTTATGTGTTAAAGAAGCAAACTTGACATATGGATCTTTATTGCAATTAGATTGTCCTACAAGATGGAATTGAACTTATTTGATGCTACAAACTGATATAAAATATCAAAAAGAATTTGATAAGTTGGAGGACAAAGACAAAAGTTTTCTGAAGGAGTTTGGTTCAAACGTTCCAACTGAGAGAGACTGAACAAATGCCAAAATTTTGGCTCGTTTCTTGAAAACTTTTTATGATGTAAATTGTAAATTTTCTAGATCATAATAATCTACCTCTAGTGTTTCTTTTCCTGAGATTATTCAAATTTGAAAAAAATTGAGCTTAGTAAAAATAGTAGAGATACAATGGTGTCTGAAATGGGTATGAAAATGAGGCTTAAATTCAACAAATATTGGGGTGCTCTTCACTCAACAAATATTATACTTTTTTTAGCAGTAGTGTTGGATCCTAGATATAAGCTCAAATATCTCAAGGTTAAGTACACTTAGCATTATGGAGAGGAATTTGCTAAAAATTTGGTGAAAAAGGTTATAGATGCTTTAAATGAGATGATGGATGATTATAAAGATTTAAATGAAGAAGAATCAAAAGAAGATGATTTCTTTTCTACTGTGTTGAAGAAAAATGATGATTTCTTTGATGGTAGTGATACTTATGTTGATGATTTTTTTTGTTGAATTGGAGAATGAACAAGAAGTTGCAGCTTTGGAAGAATTGGATAGGTACTTGGAGGACAAACTTGAAAAAAATAGAATTGATCTTGATCTTCTAAACTGGTGGAAGGTAAATGAGGTTAGGTATCCTTCTTTGGAAAATGTAGCAAGGGATGTATTTGCTAACCAAGCATCTACTGTGGCCTACGAATCTACATTTAGCACTTGGGGGAGAACTTTAGATAAATTTAGGAGTTCTTTAACACCTATTACAGCTGAAGTTCTCATATGTCTACAAGATTGGTTGAGAAGCTTAATCAAACATATTGAAATTGAAGAATTAGTTCAAGACCTTGATGATAATGAATCATGTTAGTATACAAATCTTGTAAATTTTAATTTCACTCTTACTTATTTTATTCATTCAATATAATAAAAATATGGTTCAAATATAATTTTCAGAGGGGTCACAAGATCCAAATATTTTTCCAACTATAGTTGGCCAACTAAAGTTGGAATGGCTGTATTAAAATTTATAAGGTAAAATTTTGTTTTTTTATTACTCTTTCATCTTAGAAATTTATGTCTACATGATTAACACGTTTTCATCTTTGGTTGTCCTTCTACAGTGGAGGAAGAAAAGGGAGAAGTTGTAGAAGAGATAATTAATTGGGTTTGGATTTTCGTTGTTGTTCTCCGACGGACCTTTGAAATGATTATTATCATGGTTGTTATATGTTGTATTTTTTTGTTATATTAAGCTACCTAATTTTAGAAATTACTTAAGTAGTAATTGCTGCTACCAATGTTTGTGGTCACCTTTAGCTATTCCTTAATATTTTAAGTAATTGTTTAAAAAATGTAGTATTGCTATTATGGTTAACTTTCACTCGGCTGAACAAAGCCAACTTGTGAAAAAACAAAGAACCAAATTAAGCACACAACTCGATCTTATTCTATTTAACATTTCTATCCTTTTCTATACATTAAAGCTTTTGACATGGTAATGGAACTCTTATGAAGTATTCATCATATTTGACAAAACAAAATTGGCCCAATTTGAGTTTGATAGATACGTAACTAAGGAATGATAAATGGTACAACATAAGGTTTCGACATGAAATAATTGGCCAGTTTGAAAAATAAAATTGAAAAAAATGTCTGAACTACATTCCGTCCCGCAACCATTTTATCCTACTCAAAATCCCCGATCTCCGTCCCGTCCCGTCCCGATATTTTCAACCTATGGGATGGGTCTGGATCTTCAAAAAAAAATCTCTGAACTGTGGGAAGGGACTGGGGATTTGTAATCCCCAACCCATCCCGTCCCAAGAGCACCCCTAGCATTGAGTGGTTTATAGGTTTTATTTAAAAAATAAAATAACAAAAAATTTATTTTTATTATTTTTTAATATTTTTAAAGGTTATAACCTTTGAAAATATAATAATTATTACATTTTTTTCAAATGTGAAGATAATATTTAGTTATACTAATCATTATATTTATATATTATATAAATTCAATATAAACAATTTTATTGATAAATATTCTAATAATAACAAAAAATAAATTAATATTCCATTAATAATAAGATAGGTATTAATTAAAATATAATTACAAAACTTAAAATGATTCAAAAGCAAAGAAAAATATATGACTATATAATAATTTTTTGTTTTTGAATTTGTTCTTCTTTTACTAAGTATATCTATATTTTTTTAATGAAAAATAATTTATATAAATTATATTTGTCTAACTCATAATTTATTTTGTAATTAATATTTATATATAAATTAACAAATAAATAATTAAAATAAATATTTAAAATTATAATGAAAAAAAATGAGATTTATTATTTATTATTTATTATTTATTATTTATTATTTATTAATTAGGGATACTGGTTTAATTTAAATTAGATCCATCTCACTAATAATTTATTTTGTAATTAATATTTTTATAAAAATAAACTGATAGTAATTAAAATAAAAATTTAAAATTATACTGAATAAAAATTAAAATGAGATTTAAGATTTATTATTAATGTTTACAAGTTTAATAGTTTAAGTATTTAGAGGTTTTGTCGTTAAGAGTTAAGCGATTTATGTTTCTAGGCTTTTAGTGGTTTATAGGTTTTATATAAAAAAATAAAATAACAAAAAAAATTTCTATAATTTGTTATCATTTTCATAGGTTATAAACTTTGAAAATATCATAATATTTACAATTTTTTGAAATGTTAATACAATATTTAGTTTTAATAATATTAATAATTATATATCATATAAATTCAATATAAACAATTTTATTGATAGATAATATAATAATGATCAAAAATTAAATTAATAAACTATTAATAAAAAGATAGATATTAATTAAAAAATATTTACAAAACCCAAATTGATTCAAAATTAAAGTCAAATATATTACTGGATAATAATTTTTAATTTTTAAATTTCTACTTCTTTTAAAAGCGTATATTTTTTTCTATTAAAAATAAATTAATTAAATTATATTTGTCGCACTCATACTTTATTTTGTAATAAATATTTCTATAAAAATAAACTAACAAATAATTAAAATGAATATTTAAAATTATAATAAATAGAAATAAAATTAGATTTATTAATTATTAAGTAATATATAGCAGTTTAATGGTTTATGTATTTAGGCATTACGGGGTTTAAGAGTTTACTGATTTAACTGTGTATGCATTTAGTGGTTTATAGGTTTTATTTTCGAAAAAAAAATTATTTTTAGTATTTTTTGATATTTTCAAAGTTTATAACTTTTGAAAATATAATTATTTTTAAATTTTTTTCAAAAGTGAATAAATATTTATTTATAATAATCATAATAATTATATTTCATATAAATTCAATATAAACAATTTTATTGATAGATATTCTAATAATTATCAAAAAATAAATTAAAAATTTATTATGAATAAGATTGATATTACTTAAAATATAATATCAAAACTTAAAATGATTCAAAAGCAAAGCGAAATATATTACTTAATAATAATTATTTGTTTGTAAATTTTTATTATTTTTATAAGCTTATCTATTTTTTGATGAAAAATAATTTTTATAAATTATATTATTAGCTCATTATTTATTTTATAATTTATATATATATATATATATATATATACACAATCAAAATGAATTTTTAAAATTATAATGAAAACAAATAAAAATGAGATTTATTAATTATTATTTAGTGTATACCCATTTAAACGATAATCTATATAGGGGCATCGGGATTTTGTAGTTTAATTATTTAAGTGTTAGGCATTTAGTTATTTATAGGTTTTATTTAAACAATGAAATAATAAAAAAATATTTTTTTTGTTTTTTCACATGTTCAAAGGTTATAATCTTTGAAAATATAATAATTTTTAAATTTTTTCAAAAGTGAATAAAATATTTATTAATAATATTAATTAAATCTATATATCATATAAATAAAATATAAATATTTTTATTGATAAATATTCTAATAATGATCAAAAAATAAATTAATAATCTATTATTAATAAGTTAGATATCAATTAAAATATAATTACAAAACCTAAAATGATTCAGAAGTAAAGCAAAATATATTACTATACAATAATATTTTGTTTTGTAATTTTTTTTCTTTTAAAAAGTTTATCTATAATTTTTTGATGAAAAATAATTTATATAAATTATATTTGTGTAACTCATAAATTATTTTGTAATTAATATTTATATAAAAATAAACAAATAAATAATTAAAATGAATATTTAAAATTATAATGAAAAAAATAAAAATGAGATTTATTATTTATTATTTAGGATATACATATTTAGAAAATTTATCTATTCAGGGTGTTTGAGATTCAGAACTTATTGATTTAAGTATTTAGGCATTTAATGGGTTATAGGTTTTTTCAAACAATGAAATAACAAAAAATTTATTTTTGATATTTCTTCAAATTTTCAAAGGTTATAACATTTGAAAATATAATAATTTTAAATTTTTTTAAAATTGTGAATACAATATTTAGTATAATAAATATTATAACTATATAAAATATAAACTAAATATCAACAATTTTATTGATAGATATTATATCAATTATCAAAAAATAAATTAATAAACTAATATTAATATGATTGATATAAATTAAAATATAATTAAAAAACCTAAAATGATTCAAAATCAAAGTAAAATATACTAGCTAAATAATAATTTTTTTTAGTTTTTGCATCATTTTATAAGCCTATATGTTTTTTTGATCAAAAATATATTATTTAAATTATATTTGTATCACTTATAATTTATTTTGTAATTAATATTTTTATAAATTATTTAAATTATATTTAAGGTTTACGAGTTTAAAGGTTTAAGTATTTAGGGGCTTCGGGGTTTAAGAATTTAGATATTTATGTATTTAGGCATTTAATGGTTTATAAGTTTTATTTAAACAATGATATAAAAAATATTTATTTTTGTTATTTTTTCTCATTTTTGAAGGTTATAAACTTTGAAAATATAACAATTTTTAAATTTTTTTTATGTGAATACTATATTTAGTTATGATAATCTTAATAATTATATATAATGTAAATTCAATATAAACAATTATATTGAAATATATTATATTAATGATCAAAAGATAAATTAATAAACTATTATTAATAAGATAGATATTATTTTAAATATATTTACAAAACATAAATTTATTCAAAATCAAAGTAAAATATATTACAAAATAATACATTCTTTGATGTTTTGCCTCTTTTTATAAGTTTATATTTTTTGTTATTAAAATTAAATTATATAAATTATATTTGTCTTCCTCATAATTTATTTTTAATTTATAATTCTATAAAAATAAACTAATAAATAATTAAAATGAATATTTAAAATAATAATGAATACTAATAAAATAGAGATTTATTATTTATTATTTATTATTCAGGATATACTAGTTTAATGGTTTAAGTATTTAGGTGTTTTGGGGTTTAGTGATTTAAGTGTTTAGGCCTTTAGTGATTTATAGTATTTATTTAAAGAATGAAAAAATAAAAAAAATAATTTTTTGATTTTTTTAATTTTTGAAGGTTATAACCTTTGAAATTATAATAATTTTAAATTTTTTTAAATGTGAATGTAATATTCAGTAATAATAATCTTAATAATTATATATAATGTAAACTCAATATAAATAATTTTATTAATAGATATTATAATAATGATCAATAAAAACTTAATAAACTATTAATAATAAGAATGATATAAATTAAAATATAATTTGCAAAATCTAAAATGATTCAAAATAAAAATAAAATATATTACTAAATAATAAATTTTTGTTTTTAAAATTTTGACTCTTTTTATAATGATATATATTTTTTTTGATGAAAAATTAATTATTTAAATTAGTTCTGTCTCACTAATAATTTATTTTGTAATTAATATTTCTATAAAATAAAATGATAAATAATTAAAATAAAATTTTAAATATATATTTAATAAAAATTAAATTGAGATTTATGATTTTTTATTAATGTACACCTGTCTAATAGTTTAAGAATTTAAAGGTTGTGTCGTTTAGGAGTTTGGAAATTTATGTTTTTAGGCATTTAGTGGTTTATAGTTATTATTTAAACAATAAAATAACAAAAAAAATTTGTAATTTTTTCTCATTTTCATAGCTTATAACCTTTGAAAATATAATAATATTTAAAATTTTTTGAAATGTGAATACAATATTTAGTTATAATAATATTAATAATTATATATCATATAAATTTTATATAAGAATTTTAGTGATAGATAATATAATAATGATCAAAATTTAAATTAATAAACTATTAATAAAAAGATTGATATTAATTAAAAAATATTTACAAAATCCAAATAGATTTAAAATTAAAGTAAAATATATTACTGGATAATAATTTTTAATTTCTAAATTTTTATTTCTTTTATAAGCATATATATTTTTTGATTAAAATGAAATTAATTAAAATATATATGTCACTCTCATAATTTAATTTGAAATAAATATTTCTATAAAAATAAACTAATAAATAATTAAAATGAATATTTAAAATTATAATAAATAGAAATAAAAATTAGATTTATTAATTATTAAGTAGTATATAGCGGTTTAATGGTTTATGTATTTAGGCATTATGAGGTTTAGGAGTTTACTGATTTAACTATGTATGCATTTAGTGGTTTATAGGTTTTATTAAAAAAATAAAATAATAAAAAAATTATTTTTATTATTTTTTGATATTTTCAAAGGTTATAACCTTTGAAAATATAATAATTTTTAAATTTTTTTTAAATGTGAATACACTATTTATTTATAATAATCATAATAATTATATATCACATAAATTCAATATAATTAATTTTATTGATAGATATTCTAATAATGAACAAAAAATAAATTAATAATCTATTATTAATAAGATAGATATCAATTAAAATATAATTACAAAACCTAAAATGATTCAGAAGAAGAGCAAAATATATTATTATATAATAATTTTTTGCTTTGAAATTTTTTTTTAAAAAAAGTTTATCAATGATTTTTGGATGAAAAATAATTTATATAAATTATATTTGTCTAACTCAATTTATTTTGTAATTAATATTTATATATAAATAAATAATTAATTAATTAAAATGAATATTTAAAATTATAATGAAAAAAATTAGATTTATTATTTATTATTTAGGGATACCGGTTTAATTTAAATTAGATCTGTCTCACTAATAATTTATTTTGTAATTAATATTTCTATAAAATAAATTAATAAATAATTAAAATAAAAAATTAAAATTATACTGAATAAAAATTAAAATGAGATTTATGATTTATTATTAATGTATATCAGTTTAATGATTTATGTATTTAAAGGTTTTGTCGTTAGGAGTTTAGTGATCTATGTTTTTAGGCTTTTAGTGGCTTATAAGATTTATTTAAAAAAATAAAATAACAAAAAAAATTTCTATAATTTTGTATCATTTTCATAGGTTATAACATTTAAAAATATAATAATATTTAAAATTTTTTGAAATTATAATATAATATTTTGTTATAATAATATTAATGATTATATATCATATAAATTTAATATAAATAATTTTATTGATAGATATTATAATAATAATCAAAAATTAAATTAATAAACTATTAATATTAAGATAGATATTAATTAAAAAATATTTACAAAACTCAAATTGATTAAAAATTAAAGTAACTTATAGTACTTGATAATAATTTTTAATTTTTAAATTTATACTTCTTTTATAAGCATATATTTTTATTAGATAAATAAAATATTATTTAAATTATATTTGTCCCACTCATAATTTATTTTGTAATACATATTTCAAAATAAATACACTAATAAATAATTAAAATGAATAATTAAAAATATAATAAATAGCAATAAAAAATAGATTTATAATTTATTAAGTAGTATTTAGCTGTTTAATGGTTTATGTATTTAGCCATTACGGGGTTTAGTAGTTTACTAATTTAACTTTATATGCATTTAGTAGGGCTGCTCACGGGACTCGGAGATTTGCGACCCGACACGAAGTCTTGTCCCGAAAGAATCGGGACTGAGAAAAATTTGTTGACTCTGACTTTTCCCGTCCCATTCTATCACGTATTTTTTATTTTTGGATGGTTCCAGATCTTAAGCAATATCCATCCCGAGAACCGTCCCATCCTAAAAAACTGTTACTAGAACCATGAATATATATATATTACATGAAGATGCCAACAATTCCACTACTGCCCATCCAATTCCAATGCATCTATTGATGTTCCGACGAGTTCCAGGCCACCTCATACCATTCCAGCTGTGTTCAGTTAGGTCCAGCCCTTGTTCGTCGCACTTTGGTTGCCTACACCGTATCTCAGATGCCGCCAGCTTAGTTAGTTTTATTATTATTATTATTATTATTATTATTATGTGTCTCAGTTAGTTTTATTGAGTATTTGTTGTGGTGTTGTGGTTGGGCTGAATGAGTGGGCTGAATGTGTTATAGTTAGTTTTGTAGATCTTGCTTGTTTGAAATATTTATATGTATTTATGCTTAACATATCATATTAATTAATGGCAATGCAAATGGTACAATCCAACGGTAAATGAAAAATACAATAAATTGAAGATGATCACATCTCAAATGATCAAAGTACTGGTAAATCCAATCATCATCCTTTCACGAACCATCCTATTGCTATGATAGGTTCTTCAATTCCAATTGTAAAAGAAAGTCAAGGTACATCTAAACCTCAAGCTTATAAAATGTATAAGTCTGCCTTTTGGGAAACTTATGAGATATTAGTTGATTCAGAGAGAAATGAAACTGGTAGGGCATCTTGTATATTGTGTAGGAATGAATATTTAGCAAAAAGTGATCAAGGTACGTTGGGTTTCTGGAAATACTTGAGAGAGACTTGTATGAAATTTCCACACAAAAAAGAATTAATAGAACCTCACAAAGGTAAAGACAAGTCACAATCTTTGTTGAGTTTCACTAAAGGTACTAGTTCAGAGGATAACAAATTAACTTGTTGGCAATTTGATCAACAACTAGTTAGGGAGGCTTTGGTGAAAATGATCATAAAAGATAAATTTCCTTTTTGTTTAGTTGAGAGGGATGAGGTTAAGAAGTTTTATGAAGTTAGTGTGCCTCAATTTAAAATTACATCTAGGCACTCTATATTGGGAGATTATTTTTCTTTGTTTGTGAAGGAAAAAATGAAATTATTTGATAGCATATCATCTCATTGTTCTAGAGTTTCATTAACTACTGACACTTGGACAAGCATTCAAAATTTGTCTTATATATGTTTGACTGTTCATTACATTGATTCTCAATGGAATATGCATAAAAGGCTTTTGAACTTTTGTGTAATTAAAAGTCATTCTGGAGTTAATATTAGAAATGCTATTGAGTTTTGCATGAATGAATGAGGTTTGAGAAAGTTGATGTGCATTACTATTGACAATGCATCAAATAATAATGTTGCAGTTGATCAATTGAAAAAAAGGCTTGTGAAGAAAAGTGTTGTACCTTTGAGAGGCGAGCATTTTCATATGAGATGTTGTGCTCATATCCTAAACTTAATTGTCAGAGATGGCATTGTAGTAGTTTAGGGTGCTATACAAAAAATTAGAGGTGTGGTGAAATATGTGCGGAGCAGTCTTAAAAGATTACATATGTTTAAGTTATGTGCTGAAGAAGTAAACTTGACATCTTGATCTTCATTGCAATTAGATTGTCCTACAAGATGCAATTCAACTTATTTGATTCTACAAACTGATATAAAATATCAAAAAGAATTTGATAAGTTTGAGGACAAAGACAAAAGGTTTTTGAAGGAGTTTGGTTCAAACGTTCCTACTGAGAGAGACTGAACAAACACCAAAATTTTGGCCCATGCAGCAAAATAAACCATAAATGTTAACACATGCAAGCTGGTTTAGGCACGGGCGAGCAAAGCAAGTTAACTTGCATCAAACTCAAGTTAGGTTGAGCTCGTTCATGCCAGCCAAGCACACCTTGTCCAGGCAAACTACAGGGCAATGTGTTGTGTCATCGTATCTTCTTTTAGAGACATATTAGCTTGACCTAGCTAGGATGTTTGGCTTGTGTATTACAAAAGATACGGCACAATGAACCCAACATACTATCCTAGATGATCAAATCAGGCTAGCCTAGACTAAACCCATGCTATGCTTTGCTCATATTGTACTAGCTTGGCCAAACATAACCTTGGTTGCCTATGAGCCAATGAGCCATGCCAAGCTGCCCTCTTTTAAAGTCATCCTAGCTTAATGGCTCACATTAGACATAAAAAACTAAGTCATGTTAACTCGACACAGCCCATTTTTCAACCTCTAGACTAATGTTGACATCATAATATTTTTATAAATTATTTAAATTATATTTAAGGTTTAAGAGTTTAAAGGTTTAGGTATTTAGGGGCTTAGGGGTTTAGGAGTTTAAAGATTTATGTATTTAGGCATTTAATGGTTTATAAGTTTTATTTAAACAATGATATAACAAAAAAATTATTTTTGTTATTTTTTGTCATTTTTAAAGGTTATAACCTTTGAAAATATAACAATTTTTAAATTTTTTTAATATGTGAATACTAAATTTATTTATTATAATCTTAATAATTATATATCATGTTAATTCAATATAAATAATTATATTGATAGATATTATATTAATTTTCAAAAAATAAATTAATAAATTATTATTAATAATATAGATATTTTTTAAAATGTATTTGCAAAACATAAATTTATTCAAAATCAAAGTAAAATATAATACTAAATAATAATTTTTTGATGTTTTGCTTCTTTTTATAAGTTTATATTTTTTGTTATTAAAAGTAATTTATTTAAATTATATTTGTCTTCCTCATAATTTATTTTTAATTTATAATTCTATAAAAATAAACTAAATAATAATTGAAATGAATATTTAAAATTATAATGAATACAAATAAAATTGAGATTTATTATTTATTATTCAGGATATACTAGTTTAATGGTTTAAGTATTTAGGTATTTTGGGGTTTAGTGATTTAAGTGGTTAGCACTTTAGTGATTTATAGTTTTTATTTCAAGAATTAAAAAATAAAAAAATAAATTTTTTGATTTTTTTTTAATTTTTGAAGTTTATAACCTTTGAAAATATAATAATTTTAATTTTTTTTAAATGTGAATATAATATTTAGTTATAATAATCTTAATAATTATATATAATGTAAACTAAATATAAATAATTTTATTAATTGATATTATAATAATGTTCAATAAATAAATTAATAAACTAGTATTAATAAGAATGATATAAATTAAAATCTAATTGTAGAATCTAAAATGATTAAAAATCTAAATAAGATATATTACTAAATAATAATTTTTTATTTTAAAAATTTTGCTCATTTTATAAGCATATATATTTTTTTGATGAAAAATAAATTATATAAATTATACCTGTTTCACTAATAATTTATTTTGTAATTAATATTTCTATAAAAATAAATTGATAAATAATTAAAAAGAATATTTAAAATTATAATGAATACTAATAAAAAAAGATTTATTATTTATTATTTAGGGTATACCTATTTAATGGTTTAAGTTTTTAATGGTTTTAGGGTTAAGGAGTTTATTGATTTATATTTTTGCACATTTAGGTGTTTATAGGTTTTATTTAATCAATGAAATAACAAAAAATTTATTTTTATGAATTTTCGTGATTTTCAAAGGTTATTACCTTTGAAAATATAATAATTTTTTAATCTTTCTAAAATTTGAATGCAATACTTAGTTATAATAATCTTAATAATTATATTTGATGTAAATTTAATATAAAAAATTTTATTAATATATATTATTATATTGATCTAATAATAAATTAATAAACTATTACTAATAAGATAGATATTAATTAAAATATATTTGTAGAACCCAAAAGAATTCAAAATCAAAGTAAATTATATTACTAAATAAAATTTTAAATTTTTGAAATTTTGTTTATTTTTATAAGCTTATTTTTTTTTATAAAAAATAATATATTAAAATTATATGTCTCGCTCATTATTTATTTTGTAATTAATATTTCTATAAAAATAAACAAGAAAATAATAAAAATGAATATTTATAATTATAATGAATACAAATAAGAATAAAATTTATTATTTATTATTTAGGTAATATAGGTTTATAGGTTTAAGTATTTAGGGGGTTTGGGGTTAAATAGTCTAGATATTTAAATGATTAGGCATTTAGTGGTATATAAGTTTTATTTAAATAATAAAATAATAAAAAAATTATTTTTATGTTTTATTATCATTTTTGAAGTTTATAACCTTTGAAAATATAATAAATTTTTAAATTTTTTTTAAATGTTAATAGAATATTTATTTATAATAATCTCAATAATTATAAGACATTTAAATTCAATATAAGTAATTTTATTGATAGATATTATAAAAATGATCAAAAAATAAATTAATAAACTATTATTAATAAGATTGATAGCAATTAAAATATAAATACAAAACCTATAATGATTCAAAATCAAAGTAAAATATATTACTAAATTATAATTTTTTGTTTTTAAATTATTACTTCTTTTTATAAGCTTATATTTATTTTTTGATTAAAAATAAATTATTAAAATTATATTTGTCTCACTCTTTATTTATTTTGCAATTAATATTTCAAAAAAAAATAAACTAATAAATAATTAAAATAAAAATTTAAAATTATAATGAATACAAATTAAAATGAGATTTATGATTTATTATATATGGATTACCGGTTTAATGGATTGTTAATTTAGGGATTTTGTCGTTTAGGAGTTTAGCAATTTATGTTTTTAGGCATTTAGTTTTTATAGTTTGTATTTATATAATAAAAATAATTTTTTTTTGATTTTATCTGATTTTCAAATGTAACCTTTAAAAATAAATGAATTTTTAAAATTTTTTGAAATGTGAATACCATGTAAAATTATATTAATCTTACAAATTATATATCATATAAATTCAATATAAATAATTTTAATGATAGATAGTATAATAATGATCAAAGAATAAATTTATAAACTATTATTAATAATATAAATATTAATTAAAATATATTTACATAACACAAAATGATTCAAAATCAAATCAAAATATATTACTAAATAATAATATTTAATTTTTATAATTTTCCTTCTTTTTATAAGCTTATATTTTTTTTATTAAATTAAATTATTTAAATAATATTTGTCTCACTAAAAATTTAATTTGTAATTAATTTTTCAAAAAAATTAAACTATAAATAATTAAAAGTAATATTTAAAATTATAATAAATAGAAATAAAAATGAGATTTATTATTTATTAAGTAGTATATAGCTGTTAAAAGGTTTGTGTATTTAGGGGTTTCGGGGTCTATGAGCTTACTCATTTAAGTAAGCAAGCATTTAATGATCTATAGGTTTTATTTTAAAAATGAAATAAAAAAAATTATTTTTATTATTTTTCTCATTTTTTAAGGTTATAACCTTTGAAAATATAATAATTTTGAAATTTCTGTTCAAAAGTGAATACAATATATATTTATAATAATCATAATAATTATATATCATATAAATTCAATATAAATAATTTTATTGATAGATATTCTAATAATTATCAATAAATAGATTAAAAATCTATTATGAATAAGATTGATATTACTTAAAATATAATATCAAAACTAAAATGATTCAAAAGCAAAAAAAAATATATCACTAAATAATAATTATTTGTTTTTAAATTTTTATGATTTTTATAAGATTATCTATTTTTTGATGAAAAATATTTTTAATAAATTATATTTTTAACTCATAATTTATTTTATAATTAATATATATATATATATATAAATAAAAAACTAAACAATCAAAATGATTTTTTTAACTTATAATGAAAACAAATAAAAATGAAATTTATTAATTATATTTTAGTGTATACTAGTTTAAAGGATTATCTATATAGGGGTATCGGGATTTTGTAGTTTAGTCATTTAAGTGTTTAAGCATTTAGAGTTGTATAGGTTTTATTTAAAGAATGAAATAATAAAATTTTTTTTTTCACATTTTCAAAGGTTATAACCTTTGAAAATATAATAATTTTAAAATTTTTTTCAAAAGTGATTATAATATTTAGTCATAGTAATCATTATATTTATATAACATATAAAATCAATATAAACTTTCTTATTGATAAATATTCTAATAATGAGCAAAAAATAAATTAATAATCTATTATTAATAAGATATATAATAATTTTTTGTTTTGAAATTTTTTTTTCTTTTAAAAAGTTTATTTATAATTTTTTGATGAAAAATAATTTATATAAATTATATTTGTTTAACTCATAATTTATTTTGTAATTAATAATTATATAAAAAAAATACAAATAAATAATTAAAATGAATATTTAAAATTATAATGAAAAAAAATGAGTTTATTATTTATTATTTAGGGTATACCAGTCTAATTTAAATTAGATCTCTCTAACTATTATTTTATTTTGTAATTAATATTTCTATAAAAATAAACTGAAAATTAATTAAAATAAAAATTTAAAATTATACTTAATAAAAATTAAAATGATATTTATGATTTATTATTAATGTAAACTAGTTTAATGGTTTAAGTATTTAGTGGTTTTGTCTTTTAGGAGTTTAGCATTTTAGGTTTTTAATCATTTAGTGGTTTATTGGTTTTATTTAATCAATAAAATAACAAAAAAAAACTTTGTAATTTTTTCTCATTTTCATAGGTTATAACCTTTGAAAATATACTAATTTTTAAATTTTTTGAAATTTGAATATAATATTTTGTTTTAATAATATTAATAATTATATATTATTTAAATTAAATATAAAAAATTTTATTGATAGATATTATAATACTGATCAAAAATTAAATTAATAAACTATTAATAATAAGATATATATTAATTAAAAATATTTAGAAAACCCAAATTGATTCAAAATTAAAGTAAAATATATTACTGGATAATAATTTTGTTTTTAAATTTGTACTTCTTTTATAAGCATATATATTTTCTTTTTGATTAAAAATAAATTATTTAAATTATATTTGTTGCACTCATAATTTATTTTATAATAAATATTTTTATAAAAATAATCTAATAAATAATTAAAATGAATATATAAACTATAATAAATAGAAATTAAAATTAGATTTATTAATTATTATGTATTATATAACAGTTTAATGATTTATGTATTTAGCTATTACGCGGTTTAGGTGTTTACTAATTTAATTGTGTATGCATTTAGTGGGTTATAGCATTTATTTTTATAATAAAATAACAAAACATTTATTTTTATTATTTTTTGATATTTTCAAAGGTTATAACATTTGAAAATATAATAATTTTTAAATTTTTTTTAAAAGTGAATTCAATATTTAGTTATAATAATCATAATAATTAAATATCATATAAATTCAATATAAACAATTTAATTGATAGATATTCTAATAATTATCAAAAAATAAATTAATAAAAATATTATTAATAAGATAGATATCAATTAAAATATAATTACAAAACATAAAATGATTCATAAGCAAAGCAAAATATATTACTATGTAATAATTTTTTGTTTTAAATTTTTTTTTATTTTAAATAGTTTATCTATACTTTTTTTATTAAAAATAATTTACATAAATTATATTTGTCTAACTCATAATTTATTTTTTAATTAATATTTATATAAAAATAAAAAATTAATAATTAAAATGAATGTTAAAAATTATAATGATAAAAAAATGATATTTATTATTTATTATTTATGGTATACCAGTCTAATTTAATTTAGATCTGTCTCACTAATAATTTATTTTGTAATTAATATTTCTATAAAAATAAACTAATAAATAATTAAAATAAAATTTGAAATTATACTGAATAAAAATTAAAATGAGATTTATAAATTATTAATAATGTATACTAGTTTAATATTTTAAGTATTCAGAGGAATTGTAGTTTATGACTTTAGTGATTATGTTTTTAGGTATTTAGTGGTTTATAAGTTTTATTAAAACAATAAAATAATAAAAAAAATTTGTAATTTTTTGTCATTATCAAAGGTTATAACCTTTGAAAATATAATAATATTAAAAATTTTTTGAAATGTGAATACAATATTTAGTTATAATAATTTTTATAATGCATTACGGGCATTAGGAGTTTACTAATTTAACAGTGTATGCATTTAGTAGTTTATAGTTTTTATTTAAAAATTAAAAAAACAAAATATTTATTTTTATAATTTTTTTATATTTTCTAAGGTTATAACCTTTGAAAATAAAATAATTTTTAAATTTTTTTCAATTGTGAATTCAATATTTAGTTATAATAATCATTATATTTATATATCTTATATATTCAATATAAACAAGATTATTGATAAATATTCTAATAATGATCAAAATATAAATTAATAATCTATTATTAATAAGATATATCTCAATTAAAATATAATTACAAACCTATAATGATTTAGAAGCAAAGCAAATTATATTACTATATAATAATTTTTTGTTTTTAATTTTTTTTTCTTTTAATAAGTTTAACTATATTTTTTTTGATGAAAAATAATTTATATAAATTATATTTGTCTAACTCAATTTATTTTTTAAATAATATTTATATAAAAATAAACAAATAAATAATTAAATTTGAATATTTAAAATTAAATTAAATAAAATGAGAATTATTCTTTATTATTTAGGATATACAGGTTAAATTTAATTTAGATCCATCTCACTAATAATTTATTTTGTAATTAATATTTCTATAAAAATAAACTGATAAATAATTAAAATTAAAATTAAAATTATACTGAATAATTAAAATAATTTATTTTGTTCCTCTCTCAACTCTAGAATGATTGCTAAAGCTCTAATCAAAATAATAGGAGCTTTTACTTTATCACTATTATGTATCATAATATTTGATGTTGAATCACTGGGCTATCAAAGGTAATTTGACTCATTTATGCTAACAGTCTAAACCAAAGTTGTACACCTATGTGTTGAAATACTAGTTGTTGAGGATGCTATTTATATTGATTATTGTATTTTCTTCTAAAATATCTCTCATGCGCACACTCAAATCAATTTTTTTAAACATAGTCCACCTCTAAAAAAATAACAACCTTGTAGCCTATTAGAACAAACTAGACCAAGGGCAGTTTGAGCAGGGCAAGAAGTATGGGCTCTCTTTCAATCAAGAATCAAAAAATTTATTTTATTGGCATATCTAAGCCATTTTTTATATCCTCATGGATATGAAAAGTATCATTTCTTTCTTTTTATATTAAATGAGTTATGTATACAGGCTAACAATACCCAAAAAGGTGTAAATGAATCATATTAAAATGTATAAATCATTTTAATCATTGCTCAAAATATTAGTCTTGCATATTGACACTTGAGGTCACAAATCAAAGAAAAAAGCCATAGTGATATTTCCAATCCCAAGAATTTTAGCTACAGAAAGTTATAAAGAGTAGTACTCGAGCTTTAACTATCTCTAGTGTCATGACTTTTGCTCTTGAGGAATGTCCAAAGTTACAATCATTCCTAGTGTAATGACTTTGCAATATATAGATAAAATGCACATGCTATGATCATAACCAATACTGTGAACCAGTATTATAGTGATTAAATATGTATTCATGATCATTCTTAGTGCCATTACAATAAGTTCAACAGAGAGACACAAGTTATGGCATATTCTCATCGATATGATTTTGTGTTCTAGAGACAAAATATACAATAATTGAACATTGCTAATGCTACAGTAATCTAAAGCAAGAAAGTGACTGGATCCATAACTCACCCCTTGAGTCATGACTTTGTGTTACATATACAAATAGATAAATATATGATATTCCTAAAAGTTGTGAATTTCAATTTAAATTTAACACTTAGTCATGTGATTATAAAAGTGCAAAACATGAGATTTAGGATTTATGGTTTATGGATTAGGATTATAGTTTATGGTTTAAGGTTTAGGATTTAAAGTTTAGGGTTTATGGTTTTTTTTGTAAAATACACACTTTATTTATCATTTAGGCAGACAACTTACAAGAGACTAAAAAGCTAACTAATTTAGGCCAGCCCACCAAATCCTATGCACCTTAATGATTCTATGCATAAAATACATAATAAAACATAATGCCTGATAATTCCAAACGTACGTATACAACTAAAATCACCTAGCATTCCCAGACGTCAGAGTTGGCATTGAGTCATTATGTGCACTGCGTCCTTTCCATTCGGATTTGTCCAAGCCTTTTGGAGGAACCTGAATGATGCACCATATTAAAACTATGCAAATATAAGATTGTGCATGTGTGTGACATGCAGCTTCAAGCGCTTGCCTATGTCATTGCTATGTAATGGAATACATGTAAAACTGAATATCCTTAAATCCACAAGTCCATATCTATGACACTTTGTCAATTCATTCTCACCTCTAAATTCCACATTCTTTTTCTCCAATGATCCTCAAAAGAGTATATCTTGGTTAGAATGCTTCCTCCTCGAGTTCCAAGAAAAGGTTGTATGATGCACCGACAAAATATCAAAAAATATGCATGCATCGGTGTGCATCTGTGATGAGGTCCATCTCATAGTCTAATTATCTATGATAGAACCAAGATAGAATACAAGTAAAATTACAAAATGCTATAAAGATGGGTCTTCTGCTCCCAGGAGTGTAGCATCGCCTAATGTGTATTTACAAAATGCATAGTGAGCCGCACTTAGAGATACTCATGGGTCCAGTTGCCCCAGGAGTGTAGCATCGCCTAATGTATTTACAAAATGCTACATAGAGAACAAACAATATTGTGTGTGTGAGTATGTCATGATTCGTCTTTAAAAGTACATGGTGCAGACAAAGTCCAAAATACAAATAAGACATAAACATAAACTACAAGTTTGAATCTTTCGCTCCCGTGTGGCTGGTCTGGACTCCATTGCTTACTGGCCCTGCTTGGTGATGCTTTGGATTTTTCCGGCTCTCCAATTAATCATGGATTACCCGCTACTGCTGTTGGGTACCGGTTGGGCGGCCCTCTATGCTGCCTGATAGGGATAGTGGGACCCACTCCCAGCTACTCCTGGGTTTACTCCCGACCACTTTGCTCGGTCTCGTCAGTTGTCTGAATGTTATCATCCCGGCTTGCTCGTGGGGCCCGCTACAAGCTGGTGGCCCATACATCTGGCTGCTTCCAGGACTTGCTGGCCCCTCTAAATCCTACACCAAAATGGACAAGAATATGTGCACGTGTGTATTGTGGTATGTCGCTATGTGTGTGTGGTGCAGCAGTATCAGGGTTTAGGAGTTTAGTAATTTAAGTATTTAGGTATTTTGTGGTTTATAGGTTTTATTTAAATAATTAAATAACAAAAAAATTATTTTTATGATTTTTTCTCATTTTCAAGGTTATAACCATTGAAAATATAATAATTTTTATTTTTTTTCAAATGTTAATACAATATTTAATTATAATAATCATAAAAATTAAATATCATATAAATTCAATATAAATAATTTTATTGATCGAGATTATAATACTGACCATAAAATAGATTAATAAACTATTATTAATAAAATAGATATTAATTAAAATAAATTTGGAAAACCTAAAACGATTCAAATTCAAAGTAAAATATATTACTAAATAATAATTTTTTTTTAAAATTTTTGATTCTTTTTAAAAGCTTATAAATTTTTTTGATGAATATAAATTATTTAAATTATATTTGTCTCATTCATAATTTTATTTTGTAATTAATATTTCTATAAAAATAAGCTAATAAATAATTAAAATGAATATTAATATTATAATGAATACAAATAAAAATGAGATTTATGATTAATTATTTAGGGTATACCGGTTTAATTATTTAAGTATTTAGGGGTTTAAAAGTTTAGTGATTTAAGTGTTTAGGCATTTAGTAGTTTATATGTTTTATTTAAATAATGAAATAACAAAAAACTTATTTTTGAAATTTTTTATCAATTTTGAAGGTTATAACCTTTATAAATATAATAATTTTAAATTTTTTTTCAAATATGAATACACTATTTAGTTATAATAAACTTAATAAATATATATCATGTAAATTAAAAATAAACAATTTTATTGATAGATATTATTAAACTAAATATAAATATAAATATAATAATGATCAAAAAATAAATTAATAAACTATTATTTATTGATAGATATTTATATATTATTTATAAATACTTAAACCATTAAAGATGGTTTAAATGTTTAAGTATTTACGGGTTTTGTGCTTTTGGGGTTTAGGAGTTTAATGATTTAAGCATTTAGGCATTTAGTAGATTATAGGTTTTAAATAAACAATGAAATAACAAAAAATTTATTTTTGTGATTTTATCTCATTTTCAAATATGATAACCTTTAAAAAGATGATAATTTTTAAATTATTTTAAAATGTAAATATAATATTTAGTTTTAAAAATCTTTAAAATTATATAACATGTAAATTCAATATAAACAATTTTATTGATAAATATTCTAATAATGATCAAAAAATAAATTAATAATCTATTATTAATAAGATAGATATCAAATAAAATATACTTACAAAACCTAAAAAGATTCAGCAACAAAGAAAAATATATTACTATATAATAATTTTTTTTTGAAAAATTTTTTTATTTTAAAAAGTTTATCTATCAATATTTGATGAAAAATAATTTATATAAATTATTCTTGTCTAGCACAATTTATTTTGTAATTATTATTTACATATAAATAAACAAATAAATAATTAAAATGAATATTTAAAATTATAATGAAAAAAAATGAGATTTATTATTTATTATTTAGGGATACTGGTTTAATTTAAATTAGATATGTCTCTCTAATAATTTATTTTGTAATTAGTATTTCAATAAAAATAAATTGATAAATAATTAAAATAAAAATATAAAATTATTCTGAATAAAAATTAAAATGAGATTTATGAATTATTATTAATGTATACCAATTTAATGGTTTAAGTATTTAGAGGTGTTATCGTTTAGGAGTTTAGCGAAATATTTTTTTAGTCATTTAGTGGTTTATAGGTTTTATTTAAACAATGAAATAACAAAAAAAAATATTTTTGATATTTTTTCACATTTTCAAAGGTTATAACCTTTGAAAATATAAAAATTTTAAATTTTTTTAAAAATGTGAATACAATATTTAGAAATAATAATCATTAAATTTTATTGATAGATATGATATCAATTATCAAAAAATAAATTAATATGCTATTATTAATATGATAGAGATAAATAAAAATATAATTAAAAACCCTAAAATGATTCAAATACAATATAAAATTTATTACTAAATAATAATTTTTGTTTTTTAGTTTTTGCTTCTTTTTATAAGCTTATATATTTTTTTGATGAAAATAAATTATTTAAATTATATTTGTATCACCCATAATTTATTTTATAATTAATATTTCAAAATATTATTTAAATTATATTTAAGGTTTATGAGTTTAAAGGTTTAAGTATTTAGGGGCTTCAGGGTTTAGGAGTTTAGAAATTTATGTGTTTAGGCATTTAATGGTTTATAAGTTTTATTTAAACAATGATATAACAAAAAATTTATTTTTGTTATTTTTTATCATTTTTGAAGGTTATAACCTTTGAAAATATAATAATTTTTTATTTGTTTAAAATGTGAATATAATATTTAGATATAATAATCTTAATAATTATATATAATGTAAACTCAATATAAAAAATTTTATTAATACAGATTATAATAATGATCAATAAAAAATAAATAAACTCTTATTAAAAAGAATGATATAAATTAAAATATAATTTCAAAATCTAAAATGATTCAAAATCAAAATAAAATATATTACTAAATAATAAATTTTTGTTTTTAAAATTTTGCCTCTTTTTATAAGGATATATTTTTTTTGATGAAAAATAAATTATTTATATTAGATATGTCTCACTTATAATTTATTTTGTAATTAATATTTCTATAAAAATAAACTGATAAATAATTAAAATAAATATTTAAAATTATACTTAATAATAATTAAATTGAGATTTATGATTTTTTATTAATGTACACCTATTTAATAGTTTAAGTATTTAGAGGTTTTGTCATTTAGGAGTTTAGCAAATTATGTTTTTAGGCATATAGTGGTTTATAGGTTTTATTTAAACAATAAAATAACTAAAAAATAATTTGTAATTTTTTCTCATTTTCATAGGTTATAACCATTGAAAATATAATAATATTTAAATTTTTTTGAAATGTGAATACAATATTTAGTTATATTAATATTAATAATTATATATCAGATAAATTCAGTAAAAACAATTTTATTGATAGATAATTTAATAATGATCAAAATTAAATTAATAAACTATTAATAATAAGATAGATATTATTTAAAAAATATTTATAATACCCAAATCGATTCAAGATTAAACTATAATATATTACTGTATAATAATTTTTAATTTTTAAAATTTTACTTCTTTTATAAGCGTATATTTTATTTTGATTAAAAATAAATTATTTAAATTATATTTGTCGGACTCATAATTTATTTTATAATAAATATTTTAATAAAAATAAACTAATAAATAATTAAAATGAATATTTAAAACTATAATAAATAGAAATTATAATTAGATTTTTAATTATTATGTATTATATAACAGTTTAATGGTTTATAAATTTAAGTATTACGGAGTTTAGGTGTTTACTAATTTAATTGTGTATGCATTTAGTGGTTTATAGGTTTTATTTAAAAAATAAAGTAAAAAAAAAATTATTTTTGTTATTTTTTGATATTTTCAAAGGTTATAACCTTTGAAAATACACTAAATTTTAAATTTTTTTCTAAAGTGAATACAATCTTTAGTTATAATAATCATTATATTTATATATCATATAAATTCAATATAAACAATTTTATTGATAAATATTCTAATAATGATCAAAAAATAAATTAATAATCTATTATTAATAATATAGATTTTAATTAAAATATAATTACAAAACCTAAAATGATTCAGAAGCAAAGCAAAATATATTACTATATATTAATTTTTTGTTTTGAATTTTTTTTTCTTTTAAAAAGTTTATGTATATTTTTTTGATGAAAACTAATTTATATAAATTATATTTGTCTAACTCATAATTTATTCTGTAATTAATATATTTATAAAAATAAACAAATAAATAAGTAAATTGAATATTTAAAATTATATTGAAAAAAAATGAAATTTATTATTTATTATTTAGGGATACCGGTTTAATTTAAATTAGATATTTCTCACTAATAATTTATTTTGTAATTAATATTTCTATAAAAATAAACTGATAAATATTTAAAATAAAAATTTAAAATTATACTGAATAAAATTTAAAATGAGATTTATGATTTATTATTACTGTATACCAGTTTAATGGATTAAGTATTTAGATGTTTTTTCATCTAGAATTTTAGCGATTTATGTTTTTAGACTTTTAGTGGTTTATATGTTTTATTTAAAAAAATAAAATATCAAAAAAAATTTCTATAATTTTCTTATTTTCATAGGTTATAACCTCTGAAAATATAATAATATTTAAAATTTTTTGAAATGTGAATACAATACTTAGTTATAAAATATTGATAATTATATATCATATAAATTCAATATAAATAATTTTATTGATATATATTATAATAATGAACAAAATTAAATTTATAAACTATTGATATTAAGATAGATATTAATTAAAAAATAAGTACAAACCCCAAATTGATTCAAAATTATAGTAAAATATATTTATGTATAACAATTTTTAATTTTTAAATTTTTACTTCTTTTATAAGCATATATATTTTTTAAATTATATTTTTCGCACTTATAATTTATTTTGTAATAAATATTTCTATAAAAATAAACTAATACATAATTAAAAATAATAATTAAAATTATAATAAATAGATTTAAAAATTAGATTTATTAATTATTAAGTAGTATATAGTGGTTTAATGGTTTATGTATTTTGGAATTACGTGGTTTAGGAGTTAACTAATTTAACTGTGCATGCATTTAGTGGTTTATACGTGTTATTTAAAAAAATATCTAAAAATTTATTTTTTTTATTTTTTGATATTTTCAAAGGTTATAACCTTTGAAAATATAATAATTTTTAAATTTTTTTCAAAAGTAAATACAATATTTAGTTATAATAATCATTATATTTGTATATCATATAAATTGAATATAATTATTTTTATTGATAAATATTCTAATAATGATCAAAGAATAAATTAATAATCTATTATTAATAAGATAGATATCAATTTAAATATAATTACAAAACCTAAAATGATTCAGAAACAAAGCAAAATATATTACTATATAATAATTTTTTGTTTTGAATTTTTTTTCTTTAAAAAAGTTCATCTATATATTTTTGATGAAAAATAATAATATAAATTTTATTTGTCTAACTCAGTTTATTCTATAATTAATAATTATATAAAAATAAACGAATAAATAATTAAAATAAATATATTAAATTAGAATGAAAAAAATAATATTGAGATTTATTATTTATTATTTACGGTATACTATTTTAAAATGATTATCTATTTAGGGTTTTCAAGATTTAGGAGTTATTGATTTAAGTATTTATGCATTTAGTGGTTTATAGGATTTATTTAAACAATGAAATAACATAAAAATTATTTTTGTTATTTTTTCACATTTTCAAAGGTTATAACCTTTGAAAATATAATAATATTAAAATTTTTTTAAAATGTGAATAAACTATTTAGTAATAATCCTAATAATTATATATAATATAAACTAATTATAAATAATTTTATTGATAGATATGATATCAATTATCAAAAAATAAATTAATAAACTATTATTAATATGATAGATATAAATTAAAATATAATTACAAAACCTAAAATGATTCAAAATTAATGTAAAATTTATTACTAAATAATAATTTTTTGTTTTAAAATTTTTACTTCTTTTTATAAGATTATATTTTTTTTATTAAAAGTAAATTATTAATATTATATTTGTTTGCCTAATAATTTATTTTGTAATTAATATTTAAATAAAAAATAAACTAATAAATATTTAAAATTAATTTTTAAAATTAATATTTTAAATTAATATTTAAAATTATAATAAATACAAATTAAAATGAGATTTAAGATTTATTATTGGTGTATATGTAATTTATTTTTTGATAATCTGTTTGTATAAACAAATATTTTTTCTTTTTTAATATTTTCATGTAAGTGCAGGAAAGGAAATATTAAGAGGCCGGGGATGCAGCAGTAGCATAATAAAGGAGGTCTCGTTGACCGACAGTGGGCTAAAATTGGAGAAGAGCCTGACCCGTCTCATGATCCGACCCGCTGCGGTTAAATGAAATGATAGAAATTTTAATATAAAATGTTTTGTAATTTTATTTTCCAGTAGCTATTTTTGGACCCATGGAACTATTCATCGTCTCTCTCTCTCCTCTCTGTGTGATTTATCGTGACTATTTTGTGTGCTGCATACTGTTAGAGATTTCTGTTGCTTTAATCTGTAATGCAAAAGCATTTTCTGGTGGATTTAGCTAGTCGTACTGAAGCGACTAGCGAACCACATTATTTTCACTATTTATTTCTCATTTTTTGATTCTATCATGGATGGTTGCTGAATTGGGATATATATATTGCTTGTTTTATGTTGGTTATGTGTTTGTGTATCTCAATCTCACTACCGTGGAAGCATAATTGCCGAACAATTATATATGGTATACCAGTTTAATGGATCGATTATTTAGGGGTTTTGTCGTTTAGTAGTTTAGCAATTTATGTTTTTAGGCATTTAGTGGTATATAGGTTTTATTTATAAAATAAAAATAATTTTTTTTTTGATTTTTTTTAGATTTTGAAAGGTTATAACCTTTAAAAATAAAATAATTTTTAAAATCTTTTGAAATGTGAATACCATGTATAATTATATTTATCTTATTAATTATATATCATATAAATTCAATATAAATAATTTTAATGATAGATATTATAATAATGATCAAAAATTAAATTAATAAACTATTATTAATAATATAAATATTATTTAAAATATATTTACATAACACAAAATGATTCAAAATAAAATAAAAATATATTACTAAATAATAATATTTAATTTTTAATTTTTAATTTTTTCCATCTTTTTATAAGCTTATATTTTTTTTGATTAAAAATAAATTATTTAAATAATTTTTTTCTTCTCGAAATTTATTTTGTAATTAATTTTTCTAAATAATTAAACTATAAATAATAAAAATGAATATTTAAAATTATAATAAAGAGAAATAAAAATGAGATATATTATTTATTAAGTAGTATATAGCTGTAAAAATGTTTATGTATTTAGGGGTTTCGGGATTTATGAGCTTATTTATTTAAGTAAGTAAGCATTTAATGATCTATAGGTTTTATTTAAAAAATGAAATAACAAAAAATTTATTTTTATTATTTTTTCTCTTTTTTTAAGGTTATAACCTTTGAAAATATAATAATTTTAAAAATTTTTTCGAAAGTGAATTCAATATTTAGTTATAATATTCATTATATTTATATTACATATAAATTCAATATAAACTATTTTATTGATAAATATTCTAATAATGATCAAAAAATAAATTAATAATCTATTATTAATAAGATAGATATCAATTATAATATAATTATAAAAGCTAAAATGATTCAGAAGCAAAGCAAAATATATTACTATGTAATATTTTTTTGTTTTGAATTTTTTTATTCTTTAAAAAATTTATGTATATTATTTTGATGAAAAATAATGTATATAAATTATATTTGTTTAACTCATAATTTATTTTGTAATTAATATTTATATAAAAATAAACAAATAAATAATTAAATTTGAATATATAAAATTAAAATGTAAAAAAAATGAGATTTATTCTTTATTATTCAGGATATACCTGTTTAATTTAAATTAGATCTGTCTCACTAATAATTTATTTTGTAATTAATTTTTTATAAAAATAAACTGATAAATAATTAAAATAAAAATTAAAATTATATTGAATAATTAAAATAATTTATTTTGTTCATCTCTCAACTCTAGAATGATTGCTAAAGCTCTAACCAAAATTTTTTTTGTTAGTTATAATTTATTTAGGTTATACCATTTTAATATTTTAAGTATTTAGAAGATTTTTCGTAAATGACTTTAGTGATTTATGTTTTTAGGTATTTAGTGGTTTATAGGTTTTATTTAAAAATAAAATAACAAAAAAATTTTCGATAATTTGTTAGCATTTTCATACGTTATAGCCTTTGAAAATATAATAATATTTACGATTTTTTGAAATGTGAATACAATATTTAGTTATAATAATATTAATAATTATATATCATATAAATTCAATATAAATAATTTTATTGATAGATAATATAAAAATGATCTAAAATTAAATTAATACACTATTAATAAAATGATAGATATTAATTAAAAAATATTAACAAAACCCAAATTGATTCAAAATTAAAGTAAAATATATTACTTAATAATAATTTTTAATTTTTAAATTTTTACTTATTTTATAAGCGTAAATACTTTTATTGATTAAAAATAAATTATTTAAATTATATTTCTCGCACTCATACTTTATTGTGTAAAAATTATTTCTATAAAAATAAACTAATAAATAATTAAAATGAATATTTAAAATTATAATAAATAGAAATTAAAACTAAATTTATTAATTAAGTAGTATATAGTAGTTTAATGGTTTATGTATTTAGGCATTACATGGTTTAGGAGTTAACTGATTTAACTGTGTATGCATTTAGTGGTTTATAGGTTTTATTGAAAAAATAAAATAATAAAAAATTTATTTTTATTATTTTTTGTTATTTTCAAAGGTTATAACCTTTGAAAATATAATAATTTTTAAATTTTTTTTAAATGTGAATACAATATTTAGTTATAATAATCATTATATTTATATATCATATAAATTCAATATAATCAATTTTATTGATAAATATACTAATAATGATCAAAAAATAAATTAATATTCTATTATTAATAAGATAGATATCAATTAAATTATAATTACAAAACATAAAATGATTCATAAGTAAACCAAAAATATATTAATATATAATAATTTTTTGTTTTGTAATTTTTGTTATTTAAAAAGTTTATTAATATTTTTTTGATTAAAAATAATTTACATAAATTATATTTGTCTAACTCAATTTATTTTTTAATTAATATTTATATAAAAATAAACAAATAAATAATTAAAATGAATATTTAAAATTATAATGAAAAAAATGAGATTTATTATTTATTATTTAGGGTATACAGGTTTAATTTAAATTATATCTGTCTCACTAATAATTTATTTTGTAATTAATATTTCTATAAAAATAAACTGATAAATAATAATAATAAAAATTTAAAATTATACTGAATAAAAATTAAAATAAGATTTTTGATTTATTATTAATGTATACCAATTTAATTGTTTAAGTATTTATAGGTTTTGTCGTATAGGTATTTAGTGATTCATGTTTTTAGGCATTTAGTGGTTTATAGGTTTTATTTAAACAATAAAATAACAAAAAAAAATTATAATTTTTTGTCACTTTCATAGGTTAAAACCTTTGAAAATATAATAATATTTAAAATTTTTTGAAATGTGAATACAATATTTAGTTATAATAATTTTAATAATTATATATCATATAAATTCATTATAAACAATTTTATTGATAGAATTTATAATAATGATCAAAAATTAAATTAATAAACTATTAATAATAAGATAGATATTAATTAAAAAAATATTTACAAAACCCAAATTGATTCAAAATTAAACTAAAAAATCTTATTGGATAATAATTTTTATTTTTTAAATTTTTACTTATTTTATAAGCGTTAATATTTTTTTAAAAAAAATAAATTATTTAAATTATATTTGTCGCACTCATAATTTATTTTGTAATTTAAATTTATATAAAAATAAACTAATAAATAATTAAAATGAATATTTAAAATTATAATAAATTGAAATAAAAATTAGATTTCTTAATTATTAAGTAGTATATAGCAGTTTAATCGTTTATGTATTTATGCATTACCGGCTTTATGAGTTTATTGATTTAACTGTGTAGGCATTTAGTGGTTTATAGGTTTTATTTAAAAATTAAAATAACAAAATATTTATTTTTATTATTTTTTTATATTTTCAAAGGTTATAACCTTTGAAAATATAATAATTTTTAAATTTTTTTCAAATATGAATTCAATATTTAGTTATAATAATCATTATATTTATATATCATCTAAATTCTATATATTAATTTAATGTTTTAAGTATTTATGGGCTTCATGATTTAGGAGTTTAGTCATTTTAGTATTTAGTCATTTAGTGGTTTATAGGTTTTATATAAAAATAAAATAACAAAATATTTATTTTTGTTATCTTTTCTCATTTTTGAAGGTTATAACCTTTGAAAATATAAATAATTTTTAAATTTTTTTTGAAAAGTGAATACAATATGTAGTTATAATAATCATAATAATTATATATAAAATAAATTCAATATAAACTATTTTATTGATATTTATTATAATAATGATCATAAAAAATTAATAACCAATTATTAATAAGTTAAATATTGTTTAAAATATATTTGCAAAACCTAAAATGACTCAAAATCAAAGTGAAATATTTTACTAAATATTAATTTTAAATTTTTAAATTTTTAAATTTTTGTATCCATTTTTAAGCCTATATATTTTGATATGAAAATAAATAATTTAAATTATATTTGTCTCACTAATAATTTATTTTTTAATTTATATTTCTATAAAATTAAACTAATAAATAATTAAAATGTATATTTAAAATTATAATGAATACTAATAAAAATGAGATTTATTATTTATTATTTAGGGTATAACTATTTAATTGTTTAAGTTTTTTGTGGTTTTGGGGTTAAGAAGATTATTGATTTATATGTTTACACATTTTCGTGTTTATAGGTTTTATTTAATCAATGAAATAACAAAAAATTTATTTTTATGAATTTTCGTGATTTTCAAAGGTTATAACCTTTGAAAATATAATAATTTTTTAATAGTTCTAAAATATGAATACAATACATAGTTATAATAATCTTAATAATTATATTTGTTGTAGATTCAATATAAAAAAATGTATTAATATATATTATAAAAATGATCAAAAAATAAACTAATAAATAATTATTAATAAGATAGATATTAATTAAAATATATTTGTAGAACCCAAAATAATTCAAAATCAAAGTAAATTATATTACTAAATAAAATTTTAAATTTTTGAAATTTTGTTTATTTTTATAAGCTTATTTTTTTTTCATAAAAAATAATTTATTTAAATTATATCTGTCTCATTCATTATTTATTTTCTAATTAATATTTTGATTAAAAAAACTAATAAATAATAAAAATAAATATTTAAAATTATAATGAATACAAATAAAAATGAGAATTATTATTTATTATTTAGGTTATATAGGTTTAATGGTTTAAGTATTTAGGGGGTTTTGGGGTTTAGGAGTCTAGATATTTAAATGTTTAGTCATTTAGTGGTTTATAAGTTTTATTTAAATAATAAAATAATAAAAAATTATTTTTGTGATTTTTTATCATTTTTGAAGGTTAAACCTTTGAAAATATAATAATTTTAAAATTTTTTCAAATGTAAATATAATATTTAGTTATAATAACTTAATAATTATAAGACTTTTTAAGTGAATATAAGTAATTTTTTTGTTCGATTTTATAAAAATAATCAAATAATAAATTAATAAACTATTATTAATAAGATTGATAGCAATTAAAATATAATTGCAAAACCTATATATAATGATTCAAAATCAAAGTAAAATATATTACTAAATAATAATTTTTCGTTTTTAAATTTTTACTTATTTATATATGTTTATTTTTTTTTGATTAAAAATAAATTATTAAAATTATATTGTCTCTACTCATTATTTATTTTGTGATTGATATTTCCATAAAAAATAAATTAATAAATAATTAAAATGAATATTTAAGATTATAATGAATACAAATTAAAATGAGATTTATGATTTATTATATATGGTATACTAGTTTAATGAATTGTTAATTTAGGGGCTTTGTCGTTTAGGAGTTTAGCAATTTATGTTTTTAGGCATTTAGTGGTTTATAGTTTTTATTTATATAATAAAAATAATTTTTTTTTGATTTTATCTAATTTTCAAAGGTTATAACCTTTAGAAATAAAATAGTTTTTAAAATTTTTGAAATGTGAATACAATGTATAATTATATTAATCTTACTAATTATATATCATATAAATTTAATATAAACAATTTTAATGATAGATAGTATAAAAATGATCAAAAATTAAATTAATAAACTATTATTAATAATATAAATATTAATTAAATTATATTTACTTAACACAAAATGATTCAAAATCAAATAAAAATATATTACTAAATAATAATATTTAATTTTCAAATATTTCCTTCTTTTTATAAGCATATATTTTTTATTGATTAAAAATAAATTATTTAAATAATATTTGGCTCACTCAAAATTTTTTTTGTAATTAATTTTTCTAAATAATTAAACTATAAATAATTAAAATGAATATTTAAAATTATAATAAATAGAAATAAAAATGAGATTTATTATTTATAATTAGTATATAGCTGTTAAAAGGTTTATTTATTTAGGGGTTGCGGGAACTATGAGCTTACTGATATAAGTAAGCAAGCATTTAATGATCAATAGGTTTTATTTTAAAAATGAAATTACAAAAAATTTATTTTATTATTTTTTATCATTTTTTAAAATTATACCTTTGAAAATATAATAATTTTTAAATTTCTTTTCAAAAGTGAATACAATATATATTTATAATAATAATAATAATTATTATTATTATATATCATATAAATTCAATATAAACAATTTTATTGATAGATATTCTAATAATTATTAAAAAATAAATTAAAAATCTATTATGAATAAGATTGATATAACTTAAAATATAATATCAAAACCTAAAATGATTCAAAAGCAAAGCAAAATATATCACTAAATAATTATTATTTGTTTTTATATTTTTATGATTTTTATAAGCTTATCTATTTTTTGATAAAAAATATTTTTAATAAATTATATTTTTAACTTTTAATTTTTTTTATAATTAATATTTATATTTAAATAAAAAAAATAAACAATCAAAATTAATTTTTTAAATTATAATGAAAATAAATAAAATTGAGATTTATTAATTATTATTTAGGGTATACCGGTTAAAAGGATTATCTATATAGGAGTATCAGAATTTTGTGGTTTAGTGATTTAAGTGCTTAGACATTTAGTGGTGTATAGGTTTTATTTAAACAAAGAAATAACAAAAAAATTATTTTGTTTTATTTTTTGACATTTTCAAATGTTATAATCTTTGAAAATATAATAATTTTAAATTTTTTTTCAAAAGTGAATACTATATTTAGTTATAATAAAATTTAAATTTATATATCATATAAATTCAATATAAACATTTTTATGGAAAAATATTCTAATAATTATCAAAAAATAAATTAATATTATATAATTAAAAAGATATATATCAATTAAAATATAATTAAAAAACCTAAAATGATTAAGAAGCAAAGCAAAACATATTACTATATAAAAGTTTTTGTTTTGAAATTTGTTTTTATAAATTTATCTATATTTTTTTGATAAAAAATAATTTATATAAATTATATTTGTTTAACTCATAATTTATTTTGTAATTAATATTTATATAAAAATATACAAATAAATAATTAAAATGAATATTTAAAATTATAATTAAAAAAATGAGTTTTATTATTTATTATTTAGGGTATACCGGTATAATATAAATTAGATCTATCTAACTAATAATTTATTTTGTAATGAATATTTCTAAAAAAATAAACTGATAAATAATTAAAATAAAAATTTACAATTAAACTGAATAAAAATTAAAATGAAATTTATGATTTATTATTAATGTATACCAGTTTAATTGTTTAAGTATTTAAAGGTTTTGTCATTTAGGAGTTTAGCGATTTATGTTTTTAGGCATTTAGTGGTTTATAGGTTTTATTTAAACAATAAAATAACAAAAAAATGTTGTAATTATTTCTCATTTTCATAGGTCATAACCTTTGAAAATATTATAATATTTAACCTTTTGAGAAATGTGAATATAATATTTAGTTATAATAATATTAATAATTATATATCATATAAATTCAATATAAACAATTTTATTGATATATATTATAATAATAATCAAAAATTTAATTAATAAACTATTAATAATAAGATAGATATTAATTAAAAATATTTACAAAACCCAAATAGATTCAAAATTAAAGTAAAATATATACCTTAATAATAATATTTAATTTTTTAAAATTTACTTATTTTATAAGTGTAAATACTTTTATTGATTAAAAATAAATTATTTAAATTATATTTCTTGCACTCATAATTTATTTTGTAATAAATATTTAAAATTATAATAAATAGAAATAAAATCTAGATTTATTAATTATTAAGTAGTATATAGCGGTTTAATGGTTTATGTATTTAGGCATTATGATATTTAAACGTTTACTGATTTAACTGTGTATGCATTTAGAGGTTATAAGTTTTATTTAAAATATAAATATACAAAAAAATTATTATTATTATTTTTATATATTTTCAAATGTTATAACCTTTGAAAATATAATAATTTTTAAATTTTTTTCAAAAGTGAATTCAATATTAAATTATAATAATCATTATATTTATAATAATTTAGAGGTTATAGGTTTTTATTGATAAATATTCTAATAATGATCAAAAAATAAATTACTAATCTATTATTTATAAGATAAATATAAATAAAAATATAATTACAAAACCAAAAATGTTTCAGAAGGAAAGCAAAATATATTACTATATAATAAATTTTGGTTTAGAAATTTTTTCTTTTTTTTATAAGTTTATCTATATTTTTTGATGAATAATAATTTATATAAATTATATATGTCTACCTCATAATTTATATTATAATTAATATTTAATAAAAAATGAATAATTAATTAAACTCAATATTTTAAATTATAATAAAAAAAATATATTGAGATTTATTATTTATTATTTAGGGTATACCAGTTTAAAAGGATTATCTATTTAGGGTTTTTGAGATTTCGGAGTTATTGGCTTAAGTGTTTAGGTATTTAGTAGTTTATAGGAATTATTTAAACAATGATATAAAAAAAATTATTTTTGATATTTTCTCACATTTTCAAAGGTTATAACCTTTTAAAATATAATAATTTTAAATTTTTTTTAAAAGGTGAATACAAATTTAGTAATAAGAATCATTATAATTATATATAATATAAACTAAATATAAATAATTTTATTGATAGATATGATATCAATTATCAAAAAATAAATTAATATGCTATTATTAATATGATAGATATAAATTAAAATATAATTGCAAAACCTAAAATTATTGACAATCAAAGTAAAATTTATTACCAAATAATAATTTTTGTTTTTTAGTTTTTGCTTCTTTTTATATGCTTATATATTTTTTTTTGATGAAAAATAAATTATTTAAATTATATTTAAGGTTTACAAGTTTAAAGTTTTAAGTGTTTAGGGGCTTTTGTGTTTATGAGTTTATAGATTTTAATATTTAAGCATTTTGTGGTCTATAAGTTTTATTTAAACAATGATATAACAAAACATTTATTTTTATTTTTTTTTCTAATTTTTGAAGGTTATAACCTTTGAAAATATAAAAATTATTAAATTTTTTTGAAATTTAAATATAATATTTAGTTATAATAATCTAAATAAATATAAGTCATTTAAATTCAATATAAATAATCACATTGCTAGATATTATAATAATGATCGATAAATAAATTAATAAACTATTATTAATTAGATAGATATTATTTAAAATATATTTGCAAAATCTAAATTTATTCAAAATCAAAGTATATATTACTAAATAATAATTTTTTTTAATATTTTGCTTTTTTTATAAGTTTATATTTTTGTTATTAAAAATAAATTATTTAATTAATATTTGTCTTCCTCATAATTTATTTTGTAATTTATAATTTATAAAAATAAACTCATAAATAATTAAAATAAATATATAAAATTATAATGAATACAAATAAAATTGAGATTTATTATTTATTATTCAGGATATAAAGGTTTAATGGTTTAAGTATTTAGGTGTTTTAGGGTTTAGTCATTTAAGTGTTTATGCCTTTGGTGATTTTATCTAATTTTTGAAGGTTATATCCTTTGAAAATATAATAATTTTCAATTTTTTTTAAAATGTGAATATAATATTCAGTTATAATAATCTTGATAATTATATATAATGTAAAATCAATATAAATAATTTTATTAATAGATATTATAATAATGATCAATAAATAAATTAATAAACTATGATTAATTAGAATGATATAAATTAAAATATAATTGCAAAATATAAAATTATTCAAAATTAAATTAAAATAAATTACTAAATAAGAATATTTTGTTTTAAAAATTTTGTCTTTTTATGATCTTACAATTTTTTGATTAAAAATAAATTATTTAAATTATATCTGTCTCACTAATAATTTATTTCGTAATTAATATTTCAATAAAAATAAACTGATAAATAATTAAAATGAATATTTAAAATTATATTGAATACTAATAAAAATGAGATTTATTATTTATTATTTAGAGTATACTAATTTAAAGGCTTAGGTATTTATGGGCTTCGGGGTTTAGGAGTTTAGTCAATAATTATTTAGGTATTTTGTGGTTTTTAGATTTTATTTAAAAATCAAATAACAAAAAATTTATTTTTTTATTTTTTCTTATTTTCAAACGTTATAACCTTTGAAAACTTAATAATTTTTTAATTTTTTTAAAATGTGAAAATATTATTTTGTTATAATAATCTAAATAATTATATATTATGTAAATTCAATATAAATAATTTTTTTATAGATTTTATGATGACGATAATTAAATAAATTAATAAACTATTATTAATAATATAGATATTAAATAAAATTTATTTGCAAAACCTAAAATGATTCAAAATCAAAGTAAAATATATTAATAAGATAGATATTAAATAAAACTATTATTAATAAGATAAAATTTATAGGTTTAAAAGATTATATATTTAGGAGTTTTGGGATTTAAGAATTTAGTGATTTAAGTGTTTAGTCATTTAGTAGTTTATAGGTTTTATTTAAAAAATAAAATAACAAAAAAAAATTTTGTTATTTGTTCTCATTTTTGAAGGATATAACCTTTGAAAGTATAACAATTTTTAAATTTTTTTTAAATGTGAATACTATATTTAGTTATGATAATCTTAATAATTATATATTATGTAAATTCAATATAATCAATAATATTGATATATATTATTATAAAGATCATACAAAAGATTAATAAACAATTATTAATAAGATAAATATTGTTTAAAATATATTTACAAAACCTAAAATGATTCAAAATCAATGTGAAATATTTTACTATATATTCATTTTAAATTTTTAAATTTTTATATCCATTTATAAACTTATATATTTTTTGATGAAAAATAAATTATTTAAATTATATTTGTCTCACTATTAATTTATTTTTTAATTTATATTTCTATAAAAATAAACTAAATAATAATTTAAATGTATATATAAAATTATAATGAATACTAATAAAAATGAGATTTATGATTAATTATTTAAGTATACCAATTTAATGGTTTAAGTTTATTGTAGTTTTGGGGTTAATGAGTTTATTGATTTATATGTTTACACATTTAGGTGTTTATAAGTTTATTTAATCAATGAAATAAAAAAAATTTATTTTTATGAATTTTCGTGATTTACATTGGTTATAACCTTTGAAAGTATAATAATTTTTTAATAGTTCTAAAATATGAATATAATACTTAGTTATAATAATCTTATTAATTATATTTGATGTATATTCAATATAAAAAGTTTTATTAATAAATATTATTTTGATGATCAAAAAATAAATTAATAAACTATTATTAATAAGATAGATATTAATTAAATATATATTTGTAGAACCCAAAATAATTCAAAATCAAAGTAAATTATATTACTAAATAAAATTTTAATTTGAAACTATTTATAAGCTTATATTTTTTTCATAAAAAATAATTTATTTAAATTATATCTGTCTCACTCATTATTTATTTTTTAATTAATATTTATATAAAAATAAACTAAGAAATAATTAAAATGAATATTTAAAATTATAAAGAATACAAATCAAAATGAGATTTATGATTTATTATGTGGTATACCATTTTAATGGTTTGATTATTTAGAAGTTTTGTCGTTTAGGAGTTTATCAATTTATGTTTTTAGGTATTTAGCGGTTTATAGGTTTTTTTTATATAATAAAAATAAAAAATTTTTTTTTTAGATTTTTTCTGATTTTCAAAGGTTATAAACTTTAAAAATAAAGTAATTTTTATAATTTTTTGAAATGTGAATAGTATGTATAATTATATTAATCATACTAATTAAATATCATATAAATTCAAAATAAATAATTTTATTGATAGATATTATAATAATGATCAAAAATTAAATTAATAAACTATAATTAATATTATAAATATTAATTAAAATATATTTAGATAACACACATTGATTCAAAATCAAATCAAAATATATTACTAAATTAAAATATTTAATTTTAAAATTTTTTCTTCTTTTTATAAGCTTATATTTTTTTGATTAAAAATAAATTATTTAAAAAATATTAGTCTCACTCGAAATTTATTTTGTAATTAATTTTTCTAAATAATTAAACTATAAATAATTAAAATAAATATTTAAAATTATAATAAATAGAAATAAAAATGATATTTATTATTTATTAAGTAGTATATAGATGTTAAAATGTTTATGTATTTAGGTGTTTATGAGGTTACTAATTTAAGTAAGTAAGAATTTAATGGTCTATAGGTTTTATTTATAAAATAAAATAACTAAATATTATTTTTATTATTTTTTCTCATTTTTTTAGATTATAACCTTTGAAATTTTAATAATTTTTAAATTTTTTTCAAATGTCAATACAATATTTATTTATAATAATCATAATAATTATATATCATATAAATTCAATATAAATAATTTTATTGATAGGTATTCTAATAATTATCAAAAAATAAATTAAAAATCTATTATGAATAAGATTGATATTACTTAAATTATATTTAATATCAAAACCTAAAATGATTCATAATAAAGCAAAATATAATATTAAATAATAATTATTTGTTTTTAAATTTTATTCTTTTTATAAGCTTATCAATTTTTTGATAAAATATAATTTTTATAAATTATATTTTTAACTCATTTTATTTTATAATTAATACATATATAAAAATAAAAAAATTAAACAATCAAAATGAATTTTTTAAATTATAATGAAAACAAATATAAATGAAATTAATTAATTATTATTTAGGGTATACCGATTTAAAGGATTTTCTATATAGAGGTATCGAGATTTTGTAGTTTAGTGATTTAAATGCTTAGGCATTTAGTAGTGTATATGTATTATATTTAAACAATAGAATAACAAAGAAAAAATATTTTTTTTATTTTTTCACATTTTCAAAGGTTATAACCTTTGAAAATATAATAATTTTAAATTTTTTCAAAAGTGAATACAATATTTAGTTAAAATAATAATTATATTTATATATCATATAAATTCAATATAAACATTTTTATTGATAAATATGAAAAATAATGATGAAAAAATAACTTAATAATCTATTATTAATAGATAGATATCAATTAAAATATAATTACAAAACCTAAAATGATTCAGAAGCAAAGCAAAATATATTACTATATAATAATTTTTTGTTTTGAAAATTTTTTTTCTTTTAAAAAGTTTATCTATAATTTTTTGATAAAAATAATTTACATAAATTATATTTGTGTAACTCATAAATTATTTTGTAATTAATATTTATATAAAAATAAACAAATAAATAATTAAAATTAATATTTAAAATTATAATTAAAAATAATGAGATTTATTATTTATTATTCAGGGTATACCGGTCTAATTTAAATTAGAGCTGTCTAACTAATAATTAATTTTGTAATTAATATTTCTATAAAAATAAACTAAAAATTAATTAAAATAAAAATTTAAAATTATACTGAATAATTTAACCATTAAACCGATATACTATATATAATAAAAAAATACTAATTTTTATTATTATTCATTATAATTTTAAACATACATCTTAATTTTTTATTAGTTTATTTTTATAGAGATATAAATTAAAAAATAAATTATTAGTGAGACAAATATAATTTAAAAAATTTATTTTTCATCAAAAAATATATAAGCATATAAATGGATACAAAAATTTAAAAATTAAAAATTAATATTTAGTAAAATATTTCACTTTGATTTTGAATTATTTTAGGTTTTGTAAATATATTTTAAATAATATTTATCTTATTAATAATTGTTTATTAATCTTTTGTATGATAATTATTATAATATATATCAATATAATTGTTTATATTAAATTTACATGATATATAATTATTAAGATTATCATAACTAAATATAGTATTCACATTTTAAAAAAAATTAAAAATTGTTATAGTTTCAAAGGTTATATTAAATTTATGTTATTTTATTTTTTAAATAAAACCTATAAACCACTAAATACTAGGGGTGCTAAAGGGACGGGACAGAATAGGGATTACAAATCCCCATTCCCTTATGACAGTTCAGAGATTTTTTTTGAAGATCCAGACTCATTCTAGAGGTTGAAAATATCGGGATGTGATGGGACGGAGATCGGGGATTTTGGGTAGGAGAAAACTGTTCCGGGACAGAACGGAGTTCGGACATTTTTTTCAATTTATTTTCTTCAAACCGGCCAAGTTAGTTCATGTCGAAACCTTTTGTTGTACCATTTATCATTCCTTAGTTATGTATATTTCAAACTCAAATTGGGCCAATTTTGTTTTGTCAAATAGGCTGAATACCACAAATGAGTTCCATTACCTTGTCGAAAGCTTTGATGTGCAGAAAAGGATAGAAATGTTAAATAGAATGGGACCGAGTTGTGTACTTAATTTGGTTCTTTATTTTTTCATAAGTTGGCTTTGTTCAGCCGAGTGAAAGTTAACCATAATAGCAAATTTACATTTTTTAAACAATTACTTAAAATATTAAGGAATAGCTAAAGATGACCACAAACATTGGTAGCATCATTTACTACTTAAGTAATTGCTAAAATTAGGCAGCTTAATATAACAAAAAAATACAACTAATAACAACCATGATAATAATCATTTCAAAGGTCCGTCCCAGAACAGCAACGAAAATCAAAACCCAATTAATTATCTCTTATACAACTGCTCCATTTTCTTCCTAAACTGTAGAAGGACAACCAAAGATGAAAACATGTTAATCATGTAGACATAAATTTCTAAGAAGAAATAGTAATAAAAAAACAAAATATTTGCTAATACAATTTAATACACCCATTCCAAATTTAGTTGGCCAGCTATAGTAGGAAGAAGATTTAAATTTTGAGACCCCTCTGAAAATTGTAATTGAACCATATATTTAATAAATTGAATGAATAAAATAAGTAAAATTGAAATTAAAATTTACAAGATTTATATACTAACCTGATTCATTATTATCATGGTCTTGAACTAATTCTTCAATTTCAATTGGTTTGTTTGAGCTTTTCAAACAATCTTGTAGACATATGAGAACTTCAGCTGTAATAGGTGTTAAAGAACTCTTAATTTATCTAAAGTTCTCCCCCCAATGCAAAATTTTGATTCGTAGGCCACAGTAGATGCTTGGATAGCAAATACATCCCTTGCTATATTTTCCAAAGAAGGATACCTAACCTCATTTACCTTCCACCAGTTTAGAAGATCAAAATCAATTCTATTTTTTTCAAGTTTGTCCTCCAAGTACCTATCCAACTCTTCCAATGCTGCAACTTCTTGTTCTTTCTCCAATTCAACAAAAAAAAAGCATCAACATAAGTATCACTACCATCAAAGAAATCATCATTTTTTTTCAACATAGTAGAAGAGAAATCATCTTCTTTTGATTCATCTTCATTTAAATCTTTATAATCATCCATCATCTCATTTAAAGCATTTGTAACCTTTTTCACCAAATTTTTAGCCAATTCCTCTCCATAATGCTAAGTGTACTTAACCTTGAGATATTTGTGCTTATATCTAGGATCCAACACTACTGCTACAAAAAGCATAATATTTGTTGACTGAAGAGAACCCCAATATTTGTTGAATTTATACCTCATTTTCATACCCATTTCAGACACCATTGTATCATTACTATTTTCACAAAGCTCAATTTTTTTTTCAAAATTCGAATAATCTCAGGAAAATAAACACTAGAGGTAGAATATTATGAGCTAGAAAATTTACAAGTTACCTCATAAAAAGTTTTCAAGAAACGAGCCATAATTTTGGCATTTGTTCAGTCTTTCTTAGTTGGAACGTTTGAACCAAACTCCTTCAAAAACCTTTTGTCTTTATCCTCCAACTTATCAAATTCTTTTTGATATATTACATCAGTTTGTAGCATCAAATAAGTTGAATTCCATCTTGTAGGACAATCTAATTGCAATGAAGATCCATATATCAAGTTTGCTTCTTCAACACATAACTTAAACATATCTAATCTTTTAGGACTGCTCCTCACATATTTCAGCACACCTCTAATGTTTTGAATAGCACCCTCGACTACTGCAATGCCATCTCTGACAATGAAGTTTAGGATATTAGCACAACATCTAATATGAAAATGCTCGCCTCTCAAAGGCTACAACACTTTTCTTCACAAGCCTTTTTTTCAATTGTTCAACTGCAACTTCATTATTTGAATGCATTGTCAACCAGTAATGAACATCAACTTTCTCAAACCCCATTCATTCATGCAAAACTCAATAGCATTTTTAATATTAACTCCAGAATGACTTTTAATTACACAAAAGTTCAAAGCCTTTTATGCATATTCCATTGAGAATCAATGGAATGAACAGTCAAACATATATAAGATAAATTTTGAATGCTAGTCCAAGTGTCGGTAGTCAATGAAACTCTACAACAATGATATGATATGCTATCAAATAATTTCTTCTTTTCCTTCACAAACAAAGTAAAACAATCCCTCAATATAGAGTGCCTAGATGACATTTTAAATTTAGGCACACTAACTTCACAAAACTCTTTAAACTCATCCCTCTCATCAAAACAATATGGCATTTCAGCTTTTATGATCATTTTCACCAAAGCCTCCCTAACTAGCTGTTGATCAAATTGCCAACAAGTTAATTTGTTATCATCTGAACTAGTACCTTTAGTGAAACTCAACAAAGATTATGACTTGTCTTTACCTTTGTGAGCTTCTATTAATTTTTTTTTGTGTAGAAATTTCATACAAGTCTTTCTCAAGAATTTCATAAACTCGAAGTACATTTATCACTTTTTGCCAAGTATTCTTTACTACACCATATACAAGCTGCCCTACAAGTTTCATTTCACTCTGAATCAACTAATATCTCATAAGTTTCCCAAATAGCATACTTATACTTTTTATGTTCTTAAGGTTTTGATGTACCTTTACTTTCTTTTACAAATGAAATTGAAGAACCTACCTTAATAATACGAGGGTTCGTGAAAGGATGATGATTGGATTTACCAGTACTTTGATCATTTGAGATGTGATCATCTTTAATTTATTATATTTTTCGTTTACCTCTGGATTGTGCCATCTGCATTGCCATTAATTAATATGATATGGTAAGCTTAAATACATATAAATATTTCAAACAAGCAAGCTCTACAAAACTGACTGTAACACATTTGGCCCACTCATTCGCCCCAATCACAATGCCACAACCAATACTCAACAAAACTGACTAAGACACATAATAAGAATAATTATTCAGTATATTCTCATTAGAAAAACAAACCAAAAGTCTGGTGGCATCTGAGACATGGTGGAGGCAACTAGAAGTGCTACGGACAAGGTCTGGACCTAACTGAACACGACTGGAATGGCGTCACGTGGCCTGGAACTCGTCGGAAAAGCAATAGGTGCGTCGGAATTGGATGGGCAGTAGCGGAATTGGTGGCATCTTCATGTTATATATATATATATTCCGGGTTCTAGTATCGGTTTTTTAGGATGGGATGATTCTCGGGATGTATATTGCTTAAGATTCGTAACCATCCCAAAAGAAAAAATACGTGACAGAATGGGACTAGAAAAGTCAAAGTTAACGAATTTTTCTCGGTCTCGATTCTTGCGGGACAAGACTTCGGGTCGGGTCACGAATCTCCGAGTCCCATGAGCACCCCTACTAAATGCATATAAAGTTAAATCAGTAAACTCCTAAACCTCGTAATGCCTAAATACATAAACCATTAAACCGCTAAATACTACTTAATAATTAATAGATCTATTTTTTTATATTTATTATATTTTTAAATATTCATTTTAATTATTTATTAGTGTATTTATTTAGAAATATTTATTCCAAAAAAAAATTATGAGTGGGACAAATATAATTTAAATGATAAATTATTTATCTAATAAAAATATACGCTTATAAAAGAAGTATAAATTTTAAAATTAAAAATTATTATCTAGTAATATAAGTTACTTTAATTTTTAATCAATTTGAGTTTTGTAAATATTTTTTAATTAATATCAATCTTAATATTAATAGTTTATAAATTTAATTTTTGATCATTATTATAATATCTTTCAACAAAATTATTTATATTGAATTTATATTATTTATAATTATTAATATTTTTATCACAAAATATTCTATTAAAATTTCACAAAATTTTTAAAATTATTATATTTTCAAATGATATAACCTATGAAAATGATAAAAAATTTAGAAATTTTTTCTGTTATTTTATTTTTTTAAATAAAACCTATAAACCACTAAAAGCCTAAAAACATAAATCAGTAAACTCCTAACGACAAAACCTCTAAATACTTATATCATTAAACTGGTATACATTAATAATAAATCATAAATCTCATTTTAATTATTATTCAGTATAATTTGAAATTATTATTTTAATTATTTATCAATCTATTTTATAGAAATATTAATTACAAAATAAATTATTAGTGAGACAGATCAAATATAAATTAAACCGGTATCCCTAAATAATAATTAATAAATAATAAATAATAAATAATAAATAATAAATCTCATTTTTTTCATTATAATTTTAAATATTCATTTTATTTATTTATTTGTTTATTTATATATAAATATTAATTACAAAATAAATTGAGTTGTACAAATATAATTTATATAAATTATTTTTCATCAAAAAATTATTGATAAACTTTTTTTTTAAAAAAAATTCAAAACAAAATTTATTATATAGTAATATATTTTGCTTTTCTCCTGAATCATTTTAGGTTTCGTAATTATATTTTAATTGATATCTATCTTATTAATAATACATTATTAGTTTATTTTTTGATCATTATTAGATTATTTATCAATAAAATTATTTATATTGAATTTATATGATATATAAATATAGTGATTATTATAACTAAAAATTGTATTCACATTTTAAAAAAAATTAAAAATTATTATATTTTCAAAGGTTAACCTTTGAAAATATCAAAAAAAATAAAGATAAATTTTTTATTATTTTATTTTTTTAATAAAACTGATAAACCACTAAATGCATACACAGTTAAATAAGTAAACTCCTAAACCTCATAATGCCTAAATACATAAACCATTATACCGTTATATACTACTTAATAATTAATAAATCTAATTTTTATTTCTATTTATTATAATTTTAAATATTTATTTAATTATTTATTAGTTTATTTTTATATAAATATTTATTACAAATTAAATTAAGAGTGCGACATATATATTTTAATTAATTTATTTTTAATCAAAAAAAATATATGCTTATAAAAGAATTAAAAATTTAAAAATTAAAATTTATTATCCAGTAATATAATTTACTTTAATTTTGAATCAATTTGGGTTTTGTAAATATGTTTTAATTAATATCAATCTTTTTATTAATAATTTATTAATTTAAATCATGATCATTATTATATTATCTATCAATAAAATTGTTTATATTGAATTTATATGATATATAATTATTGATATTATTATAACTAAATATTGTATTCACAATTCAAAAAATTTTAAATATTATTATATTTTCAAAGGTTATAACCAATGAAAATGAGAAAAAATTACAAATTTTTTTTGTTATTTTATTGTTTAAATAAAACCTATAAGCCACTAAATGCCTAAAAAGATAAATTGCTAAACTCCAAAACGACAAAACCTTTAAATACTTAAACCATTAGACAGGTGTACATTAATAAAAAATCATAAATATCAATTTAATTTTTATTAAATATATTTTTAAATTTTTAATTTAATTATTTATAAGTTTATTTTTATAAAAATATTAATTACAAAATAAATTATGAGTGAGATAGATCTAATTTAAATAATTTATTTTTCATCAAAAAAATATATATATCCTTATAAAAAGAGGCAAAATTTTAAAAACAAAAATTTATTATTTAGTAATATATTTTATTTTTATTTTGAATCATTTTAGATTTTGCAATTATATTTTAATTTATATCATTCTTATTAAAAATAATTTATTAATTTTTTATTGATCATTATTATAATATCTATTAATAAAATTATTTATATTGAGTTTGCATTATATATAATTATTAAGATTATTATTACTGAATATTTTATTCATATTTAAAACAATTATAAATATTATATTTTCAAAGGTTATAACCTTCATAAATTAACAAAAATCAAAAAATTAAATTTTTTGTTTTTCATTATTTAAATAAAAACTATAAATCACTTAAGGCCTAAACACTTAAATCACTAAACCCCAAAAATGCCTAAATACTTAAAATATTAAACTAGTATATCCTAAATAATAAATAATAAATCTCTATTTTATTTGTATTCATTATAATTTAAAATATTCATTTTAATTATTTATTAGTTTATTTTAATAGAATTATAAATTAAAAATAAAATATGTGGAAGACAAATATAATTAAAATAATTTACTTTTAATAACAAAAAATATAAACTTATAAAAAGAAGCAAAAAATCAAAGAAAGTATTATTTTGTAATATATTTTACTTTGATTTTGAATAAATTTATGTTTTGCAAATATATTTAAAATAATATCTATCTTATTAATAATAGTTTATTTATTTATTTTTTGATCATTAATATAATATATTTCAATATAATTGTTTATATTAAATTTACATGATATATAAATATTATGATTATAATAACTAAATATAGTATTCACATATAAAAAAAATTTAAAAATTGTTATATTTTCAAAGTTTATAACCTTCAAAAATGAGAAAAAATAACAAAAATAAATTTTTTGTTATATCATTGTTTAAATAAAATTTTATAAACCATTAAATACCTAAATACATAAATATCTAAACTCCTAAACCCCGAAGCCCCTAAATACTTAAACCTTTGAACTCGTAAACCTTAAATATAATTTAAATAATTTATAGAAATATTAATTAGAAAATAAATTATGAGTGATAAAATATAATTTAAATAATATATTTTTCATTAAAAAAACATATAAGCTTATAAAATGATGCAAAAACTAAAAAAAAGCTTTATTTAGTAATAAATTTTACTTTGATTTTGAATCATTTTAGGTTTTTTAATTATATTTTAATTTATATCTATCATATTAATAATAGTTTATTAATTTATTTTTTGATAATTGATATAATATCTATCAATAAAATTGTTTATATTATTTGATATTATATATAGTTATAATAATTATTATTACTAAATATTGTATAAACAATTTTTAAAAATTTTAAAATTATTATATTTTCAAATGTTATAACGTTTGATAATTTGAAAAAATATCAAAAAAAAATTTTTGTAATTTCATTATTTAAATAAAACCTATAAACCACTAAATGCCTAAAAACATCTATTGCTAAACTCTTAAATGGCAAAACCTTTAAATACTTAAACCATTAAATTGGTATACATTAATAATTAATCATAAATCTCAATTTAATTTTTATTAAGTATAAATTTAAATTTTTATTTTAATAATGTATAAGTATATTTTTTTAGAAATATTAATTACAAAAAAAATTATTAGTGAGACATATATAATTTAAATTAAACTGGTATACTCTAAATAATAAATAATAAATAATAAATCTCAATTTTTCTTCATTATAATTTTAAATATTCATTTTAATTATTTATTTGTTTATTTTTATATAAATATTAATTACAAAATAAAGTATAAGTTATACAAATATAATTTATATACATTATTTTTCAACAAAAAAATATAGATAAATTAATTAAAAGAAGAAAAAAACTAAAATCAAAAAATTATTATATAGTAATATATTTTGCTTTCTTTCTGAATCATTTTAGGTTTTGTAAATATATTTTAATTGATATCTTAATTATTAATAATAAATTATTAAATAATTTTTTTATCATTATTAAAATATTTATCAATAAAAATGTTTATATTAAATTTATATGATATATATATTTAAAAATTATTATAATTAAATATTATATTCACTTTTGAAAAAATTTTTAAAATTATTATATTTTCAAAGATTATAACCTTTTAACTTGTGAAAAAATAAAAAAATATTTTTTTTGTTATTTTATTGTTTAAATAAAACCTATAAACCACTAAATGCCTAAATACTTAAATCTCTAAACTACAAAATCCCGATACCCCTATATAGATAATCCTTTAAACCGGCATACCCTAAATAAATTATTTGTTTTTTATTTATATATATATATTAATTATAAAATAAATTATGAGTTAAAAATATAATTTATAAAAATTATTTTTCATCAAAAAATAGTTAACCTTATAAAAAGAATAAAAATTTAAAAACAAATAATTATTATTAAGTAATATATTTTGCTTTGCTTTTGAATCATTTTTAGCTTTGATATTATATTTTAAGTAATATCAATGTTATACATAATAGATTTATAATTTATTTTTTGATAATTATTAGAATATCTATCAATAAAATTGTTTATATTGAATTTATAAGATATTTAATTATTATGATTATTATAAATAAATATTTATTCACTTTTTGAAAAAAATTTAAAAATTATTATATTTTCAAAGGTTATAACCTTTGAAAATATCAAAAAATAATAAAAATAAGTTTTTTTATTTTATTTTTTAAATAAAAACTATAAATCACTAAATGCATACACAATTAAATCAGTAAACTTCTAAACCCCGTAATTCCTAAATACATAAACCATTAAACTTCTATATACTACTTAATAATTAATAAACCTAATTTTTATTTCGATTTATTATAATTTTAAATATTCATTTTAATTATTTATTAGTTTATTTTTATAGAAATATATATTACAAAATAAAGTATGAGTGTTACAAATATAATTTAAATAATTTATTTTTAATCAAAAAAAATAAATACACTTATAAAAGAAGTAAAAATTTAAAAATTAAAAATAATTATCAAGTAATATATTTTACTTTAATTTTGAATCAATTTGGGTTTTATAAATATTTTTTAATTAATATCTATCATATTATTAGTAGTTTATTAATTTAATATTAGATCATTATTATAATATCTATAAATAAAATTATTTATAGTGAATATATATCATATATAATTATTAATATTATTATAACTAATTATTGTATTCACATTTCAAAAAATTTTAAATATTAGTATATTTTCAAAGGTTATAACCTATGAAAATTAGAAAAAATTACAAATTTTTTTTTCTTATTTTATTGATTAAATAGAACCTATAAACCACTAAATAACTAAAAACCTAAATCACTAAACTCCTAAAAGACAAAACCTCTAAATACTTAAACCATTAAACTAGTATACATTAAAAATAAATCTTAAATATCATTTTAATTTTTATTTAGTATAATTTAAATTTTTATTTTAATTAATTTTCAATTTATTTTTATAGAAAGATTAATTACAAAATTAATTATTAGTAAGACAGATCTAATTTAAATTAGACCGATATACCCTAAATAATAAATACTAAATCTCATTATTTTTAATTATACTTTTAAATATTCAATTTAATTATATATTTGTTTATTTTTATATAAATATTAATTACAAAATAATTTATGAGTTACACAAATATAATTTATGTAAATTTTTTTTCATCAAAAAATTATAAATAAACTTTTTAAAAGAAAAAAAAATTTCAAGACAAAAAATTATTATTAGTAATATATTTGGCTTTGCTTCTGAATCATTTTATTTTTAGTAATTATATTTTAATTGACATCTATCTTATTAATAATAGATTATTAAGTTATTTTTTCATCATTATTAGAATATTTATCAATAAAAATGTTTATATTGAATTTATATGATATATAAATATAATGTTTATTATAACTAAATAATGTATTCACTTTTGAAAAAAATTTTAAAATTATTACATTTTAAAAGGTTATAACCTTTGAAAATGAGAAAAAAATAAAAAAAAATATTTTTTCTTTGTTATTCTATTGTTTAAATAAAACCTATACATCACTAAATGCCTAAGGATTTAAATCACTAAACTACAAAATCCTAATACCTCTATATAGATAATCCTTTAAATTAGTATACCATAAATAATAATTAATAAATTTCATTTTTATTTATTTTCATTATATTTTAAAAAATTCAATTTGATTGTTTAGTTTTTTATTTTATAATATATTAATTATAAAATAAATTATGAGTTAAAAATATAATTTATAAAATTATTTTTAATCAAAAAATTGATAAGCTTATAAAAAGAATAAAAATTTAAAATCAAATAATTATTATTTAGTAATATATTTTGCTTTGATATTTGAATTTTTTTAGGTTTTGATATTATATTTTAAGTAATATCAATCTTATTCATAATAGATTTTTAATTTATTTTTTGATAATTATTAGAATATCTATTAATAAAATTGTTTATATTGAATTTATATGATATATAATTATTCTGATTATTATAAATAAATATTGTATTCACTTTAGAAAAAAATTTAAAAATTATTATATTTTCAAAGGTTATAATCTTAAAAAAAGAGAAAACATAATAAAAATAAATTTTTAGTTATTTTATTTTTTAAATAAAACCTATAGAACATTAAATGCTTACTTTCTTAAATTAGTAAGCTCATAAACCCCGAAAACCCTGAATACATAAACATTTTAACATCTCTATACTACTTAATAAATAATAAATTGTATTTTTATTTCTATTTATTATAATTTTAAATATTCATTTTAATTATTTATAGTTTAATTATTTAGAAAAATTAAATACAAAATAAATTTCGATGAATACATATTATTTAAAATATATATTTTTAATCAAAAAATATAAGCTTATAAAAAGAAGGACAAATTTAAAAATTAAATATTATTATTTAGTAATATATTTTGATTTGATTTTGAATCATTTTGTGTTTTGTAAATTAATTCTAATTAATATATATATTCTTAATAATAGTTATTAATTTAATTTTCGATTATTATTATAATATCTATTCATTAAAATTATTTATATTGAAATTTATATGATATATAATTAGTAAGAATAATATAATTATACATAATATTCACATTTCAAAAAATTTTTAAAATTATTTTATTTTTAAAGGTTATAACATTTGAAAATCAGAAAAAATCTAAAAAAAATTTTTTATTTTTATTATATAAATAAAACCTATAAACAACTAAATACCTAAAAACATAAATTTATAAACTCCTAAATGACAAAACTCCTAAATAATCAAACCATTAAACCGGGATACTACATATAATAAATCATATATCTCTTTTTAATTTGTATTCATTATAATTTTAAATATTCATTTTAATTATTTATTAGTTTATTTTTTATAGAAATATTAATTATAAAATAAATAATGAGAAAGACAACTATAATTTAATAATTTATTTTAATCAAAAAAAATTATAAGCATATAAAAGAAGTAAAAATTTAAAAACAAAAAATTATTATTTAGTAATATATTTTACATTGATTTTGAATCATTATATATATGTTTTGCAATTATATTTTAATTGCTATCAATCTTATTAAGAATGTATATTAAATGATTATTGATCAATTTATAATATCTAACAATAAAATTACTTATTATGAATTTAAATGTCTTTAATTATTAAGATTCGTATACTAAATATTATATTTACATTTGAAAAAATTTTAAAAATTATTATTTTCAAAGGTTATAAACTTCAAAAAAGATAAAAAATAACAAAAATAATTTTTTATTATTTTATATTTAAATAAAAACTTATAAACCACTAAATGCCTAAACATTTAAATCTCTAGACTCCTAATCCCCAAAACCCCCTAAATACTTAAACTATTAAATCTATATAACCTAATAATATATCATAAATCTGATTTTTATTAGTATTCATTATAATTTTAAATATTCATTTATTTATTTTTGTTTTTTTTATAGAAATATTAATTACAAAATAAATAGTTAGACATTATAATTAAATACATTATTTTTTATTAAAAAAATATATGCTTAAAAAGTAAAGAAATTTCAAAAATTTAA
>JAREIK010010543.1:20000-37868 GCA_029783825.1 Sapria himalayana | reverse complement strand
TGATAGATAGATAGTTAGAAAGACTGATAGATGACAGATAGATAGAAAAGTATATTAATAGACAAATAGATAGATATTTAGGTAGACAAATAGATAGATAGAAAGATAGATTGGATATACAAATTGAGGTAGATGGATTGATAGATAGATAGATAGATACATAGATTGATTGATTGATTGATTGATACTTTGATAGACAAATTGATAGATCGATAGATTGATATACTAATATATAGATATATATTGATAGATAGATAGATAGATATAGAGACTGATAGATAGACACATAGATAGACATGTAGAAAGACAATAGAAAGGCAGATACCAACAGAAAAAACCCATATAGCTAGAGAAATTTTCCTAGCTCTATAGGCTTTTCTATCACTAAAATATAATAAAAATGTAATAATGATAGAAATTATCACAATCTAAACTGCTCATCGCAAATATTAATGAGAAAATATAATTCCCAGCAAATTTTTTAATGATGGAAATTCTTTAGCTAATAATTTTTTCCCTTGCTAATTTTGATTGTAATTAAGAATAGTAATTGATATTTTTCGACTGAATATATACAAATAATTCCCTAGTTAAATTAGTGAGGAAAAATTTGCTAGCTATTTTCATTCCAAAGCTTTTTTCATAATTTTTTTACAAAAAATTGATTAAATATTTTTTAATTTTTATATTAAATTAAATAAAAACATTTACTATCACAATTATTTATATTAACATAAAGAAAAAGTAGTTTAGAAATTTATTGATAAATTTTTACATAGTTAAAATAAAAACATAACATAGGTATATAATCATTTAAATCAAAATCATTATCCTCATCATTAGTTGATGTATTTGTGCTATATTCTCCTGAGTTGTTTATCTACTGGAACTCTGTGTACTATCTATCTCATTAAGGCCACTAACTGTGACTACATATACGACATCTATTGTTGTATTGTATTTGCTACTGCTCAGAAAAATTATTTTGAACTTTCTCAACAACATAATTATCAACACTAAAATCACGAATCAAAGCCACAATATATAAACTAATGAAAGTCTCACTTTTAACACAAAACAAAAGCAAACACACGTGTTTACTTAATTTCTAGATGCACTGTTTGACCATATCGAGCAGCTAAAGCATCTACAACAAGTTTATCTCCTAATTTCAACACTTTACTGATACCTTTTCATTTTTTAGGGGCTGCATATACGAAACAGTACTTATCAACTAGCATGTTTCTATCCTTGATCGAAGCTTCCTCTACAAATGCAGATAGAGGCTTAGATTTTTCATTGAGAAGATGATGAAGTACAATTATGAAAAATTAAACAAGATAGAAAATGAACAATGAAATAAATACCAAAAAACTAATTAAATAATATAGTGTAGCCAGAAGAAGTAATTAGGAACAAATACAAAAATGAGAATAAGCATTCAATGAGAAATTGAATCATGTAGTTTTTCTTGGAGATGGGTTCCCAGGTCCAAGTCCACACTATGTTGTTCTCTTCAGTATTAAGGATCAAGACACGCTGGAGCTCCAAGCATCCGACTCTAACCCATTAGCTAACTCATTTTATTATTCTGAGACACCACACTTGTGTGTTCCATGTTTCCCCAACGAAGATGAATATTTCTTCGCCACATCAACAACTCAAACTGAGCAAAACGAGATGATGCCATCAATTGAAACAATAATAAAACAATACACAAACAGATTATCAACTTATTTTTTTAAATAAGAATACTAACACATGAAAATAATAGACACCCAATGTACGGCGAAATAAAAAAGAGAAACAAAATCAAATGAGAAATAACTGAGCAAACAATTATAGCAAAATGGAAAAAAAAGAAGGGAGCTTTGCCTATTCATCTAGCACCTTGTTGTTGTAGTTGAGAAACAACACCTACATCACAATGAGCACCTTAATAAACAAACAAACACCAACAACATGCACCACAACTGGAGGTGGGCTACATCAATTTGTGTTGGCTCATAGTAAAGGAAGTAATCTGGTATTCTTCTGTCTCATCTGGCTCTCACTTCTCGGAGCAGGCTCAAACTACATCAATTTTAAGGGTGACCTAGGATTTGTAATTTCTAACTCAATATATTCATATTTATAATATCATGTTAGCAATTAAAATACAAAAAAAAAATAAAATAAACACTCGATAATCAAAATGTCATACAACTAAAATTTTTATATAATGGACAAAAATAATTAGTGCAGCTCAAATTAAGTAATCTCATCAAAAGTATCCAAAATAAAAAAAATCAAAAAAAAATAATATATTCTCTCGACACATTTTTTTATAAATCTTTATCTCCTAAAATGTCATTATATTTTAAATTTTTAAAAGACTAAATTGAATCTTATAAATAAAGAATTATGATAGATTTACTATCAAAACTAAGAGGAGTTTAAATTGAGTGTATGAGAGAAACAAGTGCAAAATGTTCATCAACTTTGAAAGAGATTCCAATCTTTCATAGCTTTTTCACATGTCTAAGTATATTAAATACACATGATATAAATTTATTATAACAAATGTATTAAACTAATTATACAAATATATATGTAATATAAAATTAGATATTTACTGATATTTGAACTTTTTTATGACACTCTCATATCTATAGATTCAAAATTATATCTTGTGAAATAGAATTAATTTAATATGAACATATGTTATCTTTATTCCAAAAAAATATAAAAATATACAAAAGTTTTGCATTTCAACTTTCATAGAAACAAAATATTAATTAGATTCAAATTATTAAGTTTAATGAAAACAATTGCATAGAATGTATCAATCCATGCTTATGAAAATAGATCAATAATATAAAATTTTTCATAGGTAACAAACAAAACTTATCTTGTAAATAAAAATAATCAAGTAATTATTTCATTTGAACCCCATCAAAATTATCAAAAAATATTTTTCCAACAAATTATAATAAGAACATATAAGAGGTGATTAAAGAAAAAGGAAATCAAAATAAGATCATTTTAACTACTAGATATAAGAAATTAAAATAACAAAACTCATGTATCAATGTATAAGACTTCACCAGCAAGAAAGCCTTTATGAACTTTGTTCTCATCAAAAATACACTTGTTATTGAATAACTATAAAAACTAATTCAAGTATTAAAACAAAAATAATTATTCAATACATTTGAGTGGAAAAGTATATCATTTATTATGACATATCATTCTAAATGAGAAAGTGTCTCAAACAATAGTTTAATAGTCTTCAAATGAATAAGAAATAATATTAATACACAAAATAAATAAATATGAATAAAAAGTATTCAATCAAATGGAAGATTAATACTAAAATATATTTGTTTATTTTGGAAAACATCCAAAGATAAGTTCAAAAGAATCAAATGAATTGACTATTTTTTAGTTATAATCAATAAAACAATGAAAAAACTATGTCAAAAGATCTCACTAAGAAGCTTAGCACATGTAAAATTAAATTTTCCATGAATGAGTGGAAATCTCTTGATTAGGAAACTCTATCTCTTCAAATATTGTGAGAAGTTTAAAAAGGAGTCTGAAGGGTAAAGGAATCACCTAATAAAAAAATTTTCAACCACCCAAAAGGTCAATTTAACTTCTTGCAAGGCTACTAAAGTGGATAACTATTATATAAATCAGTAATATTGGAGTACTTGATCTTTAAAGAATGTTTCATTTGACAAATTAGGGGTTCACCCCTTAGGTTTTTTGTGAAGGGAGGACAACTAAGAAGAAAAAAAAAAATAAATTAATTTTCAATAATTTATGAAAACAATATATATATATATATATAAGTAAAAATAAACATATATATGATTGAGAGAGTTCACATGTCAGGTGCTCTCCTACAACGTAACAAGAAGAAATTAAAAAAATAAAATAAATATAGACATAAATTAAATCTCAACAATCTTTTTCAGAATATTGCATACATGCATTAAATATCAAAATTAGAAGATATGAAAAAAATTTACAATCCTCCAAGTGTATTCATGAAGTTGTCTACAATATATTCAATGACAAATATATTCACTAATAACATGTCGAATTGTCTAAATATCACATTAAAATATTATCACCATATGAATTGGTAAACAAAACATCTCCAAAAAGTTACTAATATACTAAAACACACAAGTAACTAATAACATAACTCTTTGCATTGAAGCTAGAAACAACAATATGCCCATATACTATATCTTAGAAATGTGTTCGTATGAGTGTATATAGGAAAATCTAATATGTAACTATAAATACTATGAGTGCAAATAATATTTGATCTAGTTTGTTGTGATTTACAATTTATTATTATTTTTTATTTTATTTTTTTCTTGCATATGTATAAGAGCATTCAACTATGATATCATAATTCTATTAGTCCCTCATATAAGGGTTTAGTTTGTACACATTATGTTATGCGATTTTTTAAATACTCTTGTTTTACTTTGCATTGTTTTCAACATAGTATTCAAAGCCAAAATCTTATGGAATACAAATTCTTGAGTGTGTGGCTTGCATTTTGAATGTGCAGAAACTTTTACTATTTTATTACAATATCAAAAAAACATTTTAGAAATTATATGATAAAAGTTGGAGATATTTCTCAAATACTCTTTTGTTATTGCATTGTTTCTCAACATGGTATCAATGCCAAAATCTTATAGAATACAAATTTTTGAGTGTGTGGCTTGAATTTTGAATTTGCTGACACTTTTAATATTTTATTACAATATAACAAAAAATTATTTTTGAAATTATATGATAAAAAAGTAGGATATATTTCTCACTAAAATATAAAAATTTAGAATCTTGTTCAAATTTTAAAGATCTCATACTAATTATCAACCTAAAATTTTTTATCGTCAATTATTAGTTATATATACAAAAAATATTAGAGATGAAGTGCATCCAATTATAATTATACTAAACTTAAATTATATAGGGTCTAATCCACCATTTTTTGTAAATTATTTAACATTTCTTCAAGATGACCCATCTAGTACTCCAGTACTAGTTTTAAAGTTATATATTTTTAAAATATTTATATTTGACTAGATTTTATTTCTCATTTAGTATTCTTTCTATTTATCATATTAAAACTTGTCCATACAATATATGTGTGACTATTAATACATTTTTTCTTACTTGAGGAATAACACTAGAGAAGAAAGGTTTCTCTACATCATCTAAAATATTTGGATCTTCATATAAAGATTGTCCATAGTGCACAAGCCTTCTGCTTTAGCATAAGGTTGAGAGAAGTTCATATATCAATGTCTTACCATCAAAATTTAAAGAATACATATGATAAGTCTTGAACCAATACATTGGACAAAGATACTTATATTGAATAAAGACATGAGCTCCAACAAATACATATAATATAAAATTTCTTAGATGATTAGTCATTTTAGTATTATTCATACAAATACTTTTACATTCAAAATTCTTATAAGATTTGGTTCATTAAAATTTATGTAACAAAATACTAAATTTAATTCATTATATGGATCAAATGTATTATTTATAATATTTAATTAATTAAAATTTATGTTAAATTTTACTAGGAAAGAACTATAAACTCAAAAATAAGTAAGAACATAACAAATAGAATAATTAAAATAAATAATAAAAAATATATTAATCTTATGATGCAAATCATTTATTAGATAAAATATTATTATTATTTTATATCTTTATATCTTTATAAGTTTAAAGATTATACAAAATATAAAGATTATAAAATATTATATTATATCTTTATATCTTATTAATATAAAGATATTTATTATATATCTTTATAGTTTAAGCAATTAAGCTTAAAGATTATACAAAATATAATATCTAATATACAAAATTCTCACTAAGCACATAATTTATGAGAGATTAATATCTTAATTGTCTTACCTATAAAAATCAAAAAGATTTCATTTATAGTTGTCAATTGGGCCGGGTAGCCCGGACCCGGCCCGAATCCTAGCATGGCATGCAATAGACCATGACCAGGTCTGTGCCAAGCACACCCTCAGTACGAGTCTTGTCGTGTCGTGCTGAGTGTTTTTTGGCCCCACTGCCATGCCAGGCAAGTGGGCACGGTGTGGTGACGATGCACTGAGTTGTGCCTGATAGGGGGACGACATCGTGATGGCCAATATGCAATGGCAGTATGACGCACTACACCAAACTCTAATTTTGTAAAAATTTGACCACACCCAACCCGAACCAACCAGCCCGTACCCTAGTAATTTTTGGGTTGTGGCCCGTGCCAGTTTGCCCTCCAAGGAACCATTCCATGCCAGGCACGCAACTCCACTCTCGGTTAGGCTCCAAAATGTCTTCTAATTAGTATCGACCAAAGACCCATAACTTTTAACAAGATATTGTTCATCTTAAAATATTTTATTTTACCCACAACATCACGCAACCACTATTGTATGGCATAATTGTTGTTTTCTAATTTATTAGACATGCATAGTGATGGATTAGCCATTTTAATAACAAATAATTTGGTTAGTTAATTAGGTCTTGAGTCATGAGTGCCCAAAAACAACTCATGCCTAGGACCTAAGTTGCTCTGCACATGCCACATTGTCATGGATAACGAGTCACAATTGTTTGGTCATGATTCTAGCACAAACGATGCTTGGGAAAAAGTAATGGTCATAACTAGCTCATTGGGCTAGTCCACGCCCCAACCACAAATGGCATATGGGGCCACTAATGAGGCTTAGTAAAACCCATGGTCTCATGCCATACAAGACCATGCCATGCTTAACTAGATAGACACTCATACCACAATAAAATGCTCATAAGAGTGCCCCAAGGACTGTGCACTTCATCAAAACTCTAGACCCGTGATACATGACTCGACAGCCACAGTCAATGACAAACAGTGAAAGCATATAGTATCTATGAACTATCAAATACTATATTTCACAACATATTTTTATATTATTTATTTAATACATAATACAAGAATACATAAATTATATTGGAGCACTCCTTTTTACTATGATCATCTTCTTCCTTATAACTTAAGTGCAAAACATGAATCCAAACAAAAAGTAAACTCAAAAATTCTGATATAATGATTTATCTCAAACTGAAAATAATCAAAGTGAAGGAAAAATCAACATATGCTTACCTTGCAATTTGAATCAGTTGCCGCACATTGTTTCAATAATAAGGCATCTTTCATCTAGCTCTCAGGGCAACATGAGCTATTTACAGATAAACCATTAGAGAATTATTAAAAGCAAATTTAAATATCAAAATTAGAATAAATTAAAGTAAATTTAGATAGTAACTTTAGATAATTATAAAAATAGAATTGATAAGATACATAATGAATAGAGATTTAATTTTCCACAAAATGCTACAAATGGAAATACCTGAGTAAACCGATAACAAGATGCAATGCCCTAGTAGATATAACTTCTTCCTTAATGTTTGGAGATGAATGAACCAAAATTTCAATCATACATACTGCAACAACAAAAATAATTGCTCCAAATAAGAAAACAAAGGGCTAGATCAAAATTTCAGAATAATGATAACTAAAAAAAAATTGAGGTCTCAATTTTTAAGTATAATGTATAGCAACATCTTCTAAGCACATTATTAAGATGAGAGTGGGGGAGCATTGCACTCGACAATCTAAAAAGTCAAAAAAAAAGTATTATTTTTTCATGGCAAAGTAAATGATAAAAAATTAGCAATTTACAATAAGGAACATCACTTGATATTTATTCTCGTCATTCTTGTAAGCTAAGGTTCTCAATGCCCATAGATGTCCTTTGTACTTTGGTGACAAAGGGGTCTAACAATTCGGCCAGAGGTCGTATCACACAATTCATCTTGAAAAATACTCATTAATAGAAAGCATTGTGCACAATGCCAAAAGTGATTGCATTAAAAATAACTACCTAATATGAGTTTTGATGGTTCTATTCTCATTGGCAATGTTGGTGATCGCATCAGCAACATGCCTTAGGATGCTATTCATTGCTTGAGAAGTAGATCCATCTTGGTGCCTCTTCAACAGGTCCACAAGAGGTGGCAAAGCACTTGTGTCAATAATAAGCTGCTGATGTTGTGGCTATTCCACAACAAATTGGTAAAAGTTCATGAGTAACGTGTAAACACAGCACAAACAATAGTCAGCAATAGAATGTTGCAATAGCTTACAAATCAAACAAATAAAGCCATATAATGTCTGAGACACTTCATTGTTCATGGATTTGAACTCATGAGTTACTCACAAATTTATTGAATTCATTCTTAACTAATATTACCATATTAATATTTTAGAAAAATAAAATATATTAATTAATACTAATTATTATAGTTTATAATCATACCTTTTGTGTTTTTTACTTTTTTTTATTATTTCTTTGTTATTATTGTGGAAGCACCTAACATCTAGACAGCTTCAATTCATTGGCCCATTATATTATATGAGATTTCTTGTTATTTTTTTACTCAGAGTTTTTCTTCAATCTTTATGTTTGGCATAGAATTATGGATAGTATCAAAGCCAAAACTCTAAGGAAACAACATTGAGGCATGTAAGTGTTCAAAAGCCTAAAAAATGAGAGAAATACATTGTGCCAACACAGGAAACAAGGGCGTACCTGCTACAGTAACACCCCATATACTACCATCACATACTGTGTGATGAGCATCAACTCCATAAAGAGGATGTTGAATGGTTATGCATGATAAGAGAGTTTGTGCATGGTAGTAGGCACCTCATTTGCACAATAGGCATTGGAGTTGTGTATTATTGTTTTTGTTGATAGTGTGCATGGTTGTGCATGGTAATATGGCAAAATAGTAGGCACTTCAATTATATGATTTGGGCAGAAACTAAAATTTGGGGAGAATCCAAATTAAGTTTAATTTTTGGCATAACTTCAATTTTTGGGATAACAAATGATTTATCACATTACAATAACAAATGATTTATCTACTTGTAAATTTACTTAAAAATATTCATCTATGATATATATATTCATCATATGATATATAAATAATAGAGATAATCTCTTGTGTATGCATACATGCATCAGATTGCACATCACTATTATTTGAGATGCAATTTATATTAAAGTATAAACTTTTATATAATGACATATGATTATATAAGTAAACACTGTTTAGATATAACGTTGTGTTTAAAATATTTTTATAATGTTACATATATAAATATATATATGTAGCACTTTTATAAATATTATTTTGTATATAATCACATCTATATAAACATTATAAATATTAATATTTATATAAAATTTATTTGTTATAATTGTTTACAAATATGTATAAACATTTTATATGTTATATAAATTTTATATAAAAAATTATATAAATGGATAGTTTTATGTAAATGTTGTATAAATATTTATAAACATTTATATATGTATAAATATTTATATATAACATTATATGTTTATAAACATCAATGTTTATATATAATGTAATATGCTATATATATATATATATATATTATAGTATAGATAGTTATATATAATGTCATATGATTATATAAATGTATAAAAGTTAAAAATAATGGTATCTATTTATAAAATTTTTAGAGACAATCAAAATAGAACCCTTAAACATTGTGTTTATTTTTTCTTAAGTTACTGAAGCAAAATACATTAAGCAATTTTTTTTAAAGTTGCAGAAGTAGGAAACAATAAGCATACATTTAATATTTAAAATTCATGAAACCCTAAAAAAGTAAACAGTAAAAGAACTAAGTTACACTAACTGTATATTATTTCATTAATGGCGGAGAGTCAAAATCTTATAAGTGATGTAAAAATAGAAGAAATAAGTAGAAAAATTAGGGTAAAATGAAAAATAAATGAAAAATAAATAATTTTATAAACCAAACTCTGCCAGTGATAATAAAATTGAGACGGACAGAGAAATGTATTTAGTATTCTGAAAGAGAAGAGCAATTATAATCTTACTAGGTAACAAGAAGAGGTAGAATTTGAAGGTTGATTCCATAGTCCCTTTTCACTTCTCCTCTCTTCCTCATTTAAAAGATAGAAAAAATGGTTTAAGCTTGTATGCCTTAGGGTTTCTTTTTTAATGGAATCTATAAATAAAAAATTGGATGTAAATATATAGAAAAAAAAGACAAAAATATAAAAGTAAACTAAAATCATAAAAATTAAATAATTTAAATAAAAAAATGAAATAGATTTTTATTAAACCATAAAAAATATTATTTCATAAATAAATAAATTCATGGTTAATAATTTATGAAATTTTAATGGTTAATTTTTGTAATATTATATAAATTAATGAAATGAATTTAGAAAAAACAATTTATTAATGGTTATAAAAATGATGATTATAAAAATTATATTACCAATAACCATTAAAACTAATAATTGGTAATCAAATTTTCAAATTATTTCATTTATAAAAAAACAAATTATTAATATAGCCATAAATAAATTTTATAAAGTATAGCCATTAAAAATTTAAAACATTTAATATTATTTTAATTTATGGATAAACTTATAATATTAATTCATAAATAAAAAAATAATATTATATTATATTATAGAATATATATATATATATATATATATAAAATCATTGTTATAAATTTTTAAAAATTCAATTTATTTTTTATGAATATAATATGAAACAATTAAAAAGGCATAAAATATCATATTATTTGATATAATTTATAATTTATAAAATTCTATAAATTACTTAAATTGAGAAGATTTAAAAAAAAGTTATATTTATCATTTAAATAAAAAAGGAATACTAAAAACTAATTGTAAAGATCTTATTCATTTATTTAATTCTTATAAATTTCAGTATGGACAAAAAATAAAACTTGAATTCAAATCAACTTAGCGTCAGTTTGGTAGTACTTTCAAAAGTGTTCATTAGTAATATTTTAAATAACTTTTTTAAAACCCTAAAAAGATACTTGATGTATTCTATTAATAACCACACTAAGATATTTAATTTTTAAATATCAATTTATTTTGATTTAAATTTTAGGTAAATTTTAAACTTTTTTTATAATTCAAAAATTTTAAATCTTTTTGTAATTATTTTTTAAAATGATTCCTATAATCATAAATTTTTTACTTTACTAATATATATATTTACTTGTTTATTTGTTAATTCAGATATTTTTATAAATTTTTTTATTTAATCATATAATTAATTATTTTAGCTTTTATTAGTAGTAATTTTATGAATGATCAATTATTAATAAAATTATCTTAAAAATTGATTATAATTATATAATTAATTATTTACAATTTTTTTAATAAAATAAATATGATATTTATATATTTCAGATAAATATTTTGTATACATTTATAAAAATTTTATAATCAGAAAAATAGTTATTTTAGTCTTTATTAATATAAATTTGTATTGGTATTTATATATTTTTGAAATTATTTATTTATAATATCTTATTTTTATAATTATATGAGGGAAATGTGTCTTTCAAGAATCACTCAGCCATAGACTAGGGCAAACATTTAATATACAAAATTACATAAAAAATTAAAATAAATAATATACATAAAAAAAGTAAGTCAATATAGATTAGCGACAGAAATTATCCCCAACCCACATAGCTAGGTAAAAATCCCTAGCTAAATGGATATATTTTGTGAAAATTATCATTTAAAGAATAATCTTTTGCAATTGAATAAAAAATCAAAATATAATTTTAAGAATATTATTTCGCAAGGGATTTTGTGTAGAACTAAATAGCTATGGAAAATTCATCGTTAATGTCATTGCTAAAATGCCCACAATTCTTTGCATGAAAATTTATGATAATTTTAGCTATGGACAATTTTCAATCAAATATTTTAGTCTCTAATCCAACACAAATCATTCACAAAATTGTAATTCAATATAAAATCAAATATCTATTTTTATTCACTAGCTAATCGCTCTCTAATTAGCTAGAAATTATATCCCTAACAAAATTTCAATAGCTAAATAGACATTTTCTTTAGTATAGATAGACTGAATGATTGATAGAAATATAGAAAGATAGACAGACAAAAATAGATATAGATAGATAGAAAGATAGACAAATAGATATATAGAGGGATAGATAGATAGAAACATAGATAGTTAGACAAATAGATCGATAGATAGAAGATAGATAGATAGATAGATAAAAAGATAGAAAGATTGTTAGTTAGTTAGGTCGATAGATAGATAGATAGGCATATAGATTGATAGATATATAGATAGAAGATAGACAAATAGATAGCCATAAAGATATACAAATAAATAGATAGATACATAAACAGTTTATATACATAGATAAAAAGATAAAAGATAGATAGATAGATATACTGATATAGAGAAACATATAGATAATCAAATAGATAGAGAGATAGACAGATAGATGAATAGATATATAGATAGATAGATAAATAGATAGATAGATATATACAAATATATAAAGATAGATAGATAGACAGATAGATTGATTGATTGATCGATATATAGTTAGAGAGAAAGATAGACAGAAAGATAGACAAAAAGATAGATAGATAGATTGATAGATAAACTGATCGATAGATAGATAGGCAGATAGATAGACATATGGATAAAAAGATAGATATATGGATAGATAGATAAATAGAGAATAGAAAGATGGATTGATTGATTGATTGATTGATAGATATAGAGACATATAGATAGACAGATAGTAAGATAGATAGATAGATAGATAGAAGATATAAGATAGATATAGAGATAGAGAGAGAGATATATAGATAGATAGATAAATAAATAGATAGAAAGATAGATAGAAAGATAGATAGAAAAATAGACAAATAGATAGAAAAATAGACAAATAGATAGAAATATAGAAAGTCAGACATATAGTAAACATACAGATTGAAAGACAACCAAATAGATAAATTGATAGACAGGTATATAGATATATAGGTAGATTCATAGACAGAGATAGATAAAAATTTAGATAGATAGAAAGATAGATAGACAAATAGATAGATTGTTAGATAGATAAATAATAGGAAAGACTGATAGATAGAAAGACAAATAGAGAAGAAGAATAATAGACAGATAGTTAGATAGATAGGCATACAAATAGACAAACAATAAGATAAATTGATAGATGGACAAAAAGGTAGACAGATTGATAGATTTATTGATAGACAGATAATAGATAGATAGATAAGATACAAAAATAGATAGATAGATAGATAAAATAGATTGATAGATAGGTTGATAGAGAGATTTATTTACTTAATGATAGGTAGATAGATAGATTTATATAAAGATAGATAGATAGATAGGCAAATAGATACATAGATAGATAGATAGATAGATAAATATGTAGATGGATAGATAGATGTAGATATTGATAGATTGATAGATAGACAAAAAGATAGACATATAAAAAGATTGATAAATAGAAAAATAGATATATAGAAAGGTAGATAGAAATATAGATAGATAAATGACAAAGAAGATAGATAGATCGATAGATAGACAGATAAATAGATAGATAGATAGTTAGACAAATCGATAGAAAGTCAGATAGATAGAATGATAGATAGACATATAGATAAATACATAGATAAATAGATAGATAAATACATTGATAGACAAAAAGATAACAATACAGATAGAGTGTTAGATAGATAGATAGATATAAAGAAAGATAGATAATAGGCAGATAAATAGAGTGATAGATAGATAAACTAATAGATAGACAAATAGATATACAAATAGACAGATAGATAGATAGATAATAATAGATAGTTAGATAGATAGTTAGATAGATAGATAGATAAATAGATAGAAAGATAGACAGATAGATAGGCAAATAAATAGATAGATAGATAGATGGTAGACATATATACATACAGACAACCAGATAAAAGACTAATTGATAGATACACAAATTGATTGATAGACATACACACCGATAAATTGACAAACAAATAGAAAGATAGAAAGATAGATTGATTGATTGATAAATAGATATTGATATATAGATTGATATAGAAATATATAGATAGTTAATAGAAAGATTATTAAATAGATTTTTAGATAGATACATAGATAGATAGATAGACAAATAAATAAATAGATAGATACACGGATAAATAGATGATAGATTGATAGATAGATAGACTAACATATAGATAGATAGATTGTTATAGATAGACATATAGAAATACAAAAAGATATTCGACAACTACTGAGATAAATAGATAGAAAGATATATAAACATAAATGGACAGATAGATAGAAAGATAAATTGATATATTGATAGATAGATAGATATATTAATAGAAATATAGAAAATAGATTGATAGATAGACGTATTGATAGATAATAAGATAAATAGTAGATAGAAAGATAGATAGATAGATAGATAAATAAATAAACATAGATAAGCATATAGATATAAAAAAATTGACTTATATACTGATAGATAGGGAGACAGATAGATAGGCAGAAAGATAGACAGATATACATAGATAGATAGATAGATATAGATTAATGATAGATAGAAGGATCGATAGATAGATTGATAGAAATATAGAAAGATAGATATACATAGATAGACTGATAATAAATAAACACAAATAAATAAATAAATAGATAGATAGACAATTAGACAGATAGAAAAATAGACACACAGATTCATTAACAGACAGAAAGACAAATAAATAGATAAATAGCTATGAAGAATGATAGAAAGATAGTCAGAAAAATAGTCGAATTGATATAGATAGATAGATAGAAATATTGATAGATAGATAGATAGACACATAGATTGAAGGATTGATAGAAAGATTGATAGAAAAATTGATATAGATATAAATATATAGATTGAAAGACAGATAGAATATAGATAGATAGATACATAGATAGATATAAATATATATAGATAGATAGATATAAATATATATAGATAGATAGATAGATAGATAAATTGATAGATTATCAGACAGATAGATAGAAAAATAGATAGACTGATACATAGACACTTAGATAGAAAAATAGATATATAGATAGAGAAATAGATATATAGATAGATAGATATAAATAGAATAAAAAAACTAATAAATAGATCTATATATAGATAGATAAATAGATAGATAGACAAATAGATAGATAGATAGAATATAGATAGATAGATAGACAGACAAATTGATTGATATAAAGATATATAGATAGACATATAGATAGGCAATAGATAAATAGATAGACATATAAATAGAAATTGATTGATATATAGATAGATATATATATAGATAGACAGATAAAAAGTAGATAGATAGATAGATACACAAACAGATAGATAGATATATAGATATATAGATAGATAGATAATTAGATAGACATATAGATAGATAGATAGACATATACATAGATAGATACATTGATATATAGATTGATAGCCATATAGATTGATAGAAAGATAAACAGATAGAATGAAAAATAGAAAGATAGATAAAAATAGATATATAGAGAGTTTGATAGACAGATAGATAGATAGATAGAAAGACATATAGATAGTTTCATAGATAGAAATTTATATAGATTGATAGACAAATAGATTGAAAGAAAGATAGTTAGATATACAAATTAATAGGCAGATTGATAGATTAATTAATAGACAAATAAATAGTAAAATATATTGATAGATTGATAGATGGATAGATAAATTTATAGACAAATTGATATTTAGATTGATAGACAGATTGATAGATAGACAGATAGATATATAGATAGAAACATAGATTTATTGATATAAATATAGATAGATAGATAAAAGATAGTTAAATATATCGATAAATTGATAGATAGATACAAAATAGATAGATAGATAGATAGATAGATAATAGATAGATATGCAGATAGATAGATAGACAGAAGATAGATTGATAGATAGATAGACAAATTGATAGATAGATAAATAGATTGAAATATAGATAGATAGATAGATAGACAGAAAGATAGATAGATAAGATTATGTGTTAGAAATCTCAGAGATTCTACTCATAGCAAACCTTATTGTTGAGCATGTCGGATTTTGATGTAATTCTTGGCATGGACCGGATAATAACACATCTAATCATTATTGATTGTGATCATAGAAGAATTATTATCCACACCAGATTATCTATATGTTGTATTTCAATACCATATGCTTGATGCTTTACACTAGACTATATATGATTCTAAATGGCACAAACAACTTTTGGGTTGGCTGACATGTCTCACCCTAAAATAAGCGAGGATATTGAAACTAAATTTTCTCGGATAGTTTGTGAATATAAAAATGTTTTTTTAATGAATTACTAGTATCACCCCATCACAGGATTACCGACACACCAGGATTACCTCCACATCGAATGACACCGATTGTATTACAAGAACTCAAGTTACAGATACAATATTTGTTTGACAAGGGTTTCATTAAACTCAGCACTTAACCTTGTGGTGTACAGCTTTTATTTGTAAAGAAGAATGATAAAACCCTATGACTGTGCATTAATTATTGATATTTGAATAGGGTTATGATAAAAAAATCCATATTCATTACTAATGATTGATGATTTCTTTGACTAGTTAAAAGGGGCACATGTTTTTTCCAAAATAGATCTTCGTACTGGATATCACTAGTTGTGAGTTAGAGAGGCTGACATCTATATGATAGTATTTAAAACATTGTATGGGCATTTTGAGCTTATAGAAATGCCTTTCGGATTAACAAATGTGCCAACAACATTCATGGATCTTATGCAAATAATATTTCAGCCATATTTAGATTATTTTGTTGTTGTTTTTGTGGATGACATTTTTATCTCTTCTTAGTCCAAAGGAGCATGAGGATCATTTACATGTTGTTCTCCAAACTTTGAGAGAATATAAGTTGTATGCTATGTTTGGTAAATGTGACTTTTGGTTGACAAAAGTAAAATTTTTGGGACATGTAGTATCAGCCATTATTATCTTAGTGGACTCTGAAAAAGTCAAAGCAGTCATGAGTTGGGAGAGGACAATGTCAATTTTTGAAATACGTAGTTTTATAGGATTGGCTGGGTATTACAGAAGATTTATTGAGAATTTTTCTCGGTTAGCTGCTCCTATTACTAGATTGTCCAGGAAGGAAGTTAAGTATGAGTGTACTGATTCATGTGAAATGACATTTCATGAATAGAAAAGGAGACTTACTTCAGCTTTTATTTTGATAGTTCTGGATAGGGGATAGAAATACAGTGTATTGTGATGCCTCAAAAGATGGATTGAAATGTATTATGATGCAAAATATAGAGAGTTGTAGCTTATGGTTCAAGGTAGTTAAAGAATCATGAGACGAATTACCCAACACACTATATAGTGTTGGTGGGTATATTCCTTGCTTTAAAAATATAGTGTCACTATTTGTATGGGGAGTAACTTGAGGTATATTTAGACCATAAACGTCTGAAATATATCTTTACACAATGAGACCTTAACATAAGACAACATCGATGGATGGAGTATCTAGAAGATTATGATTTTACTTTACATTACCATCCAGGTAAGGCAAATGTGGTGACTGATGCACATAGTTGGAAATCATGAGGTGCACTAGCTAGTATATTATTGTGGGAATGAGATATGCTTGAAACTATGGGATAATTCAGCTTACAATAAAGCAGTTAAAGTTAGGGTGTTATCAGAATATTAGTAACTATACCTTCGCTATTAAATAAGGTGATTTAGATACAGATACAAGATGCAGAAATATTAATTATAAAGAACCGAGTAGAA
>JAREIK010010543.1:0-15000 GCA_029783825.1 Sapria himalayana | reverse complement strand
ATCTATGCGAGTAGAATGATGATGTCAAAGAACCGACGCATAGATGGACATCTTCTCCTTGCCATCAATAGTCACATACCAAATTTGATTCGTATCAACTGGTGAAGCTGATGAATGAGAACTACCTGTTGCACCATCACATGAACCTGAAGTAGACTTGGAATACGCTTGAGTCGCAGTAGCTAATATTTCTTCATATCTCGCCTAATAAAAATGTACGAAAAAAATCTCAATTTATAATCAAACAAAAAAAGAAAAGTTAATTTTATTTAATGAAACTTATATTTGCTGCACGAGATCTCTGATCAACGAAAGTCTGATTATCATAAGCCTTGGTCTGCATGTATCTGGATAAGCGAGGAGCATTTGGCTTCTTACCCTCCTTGCGTGTCAATAATTACATACAATACATATGTTAATTCTATTGAAAAAAAAATTCTTTATGAGAAATGAAATTTAGGCATAATTGAACACATTTTACAAAGTAATAAACATAAAATGTATAAATTAGAAATAATACCAATATTCGTTCGTGCTCATGAATAGAGCGAGATCCACAAGTGTTTGTAGACATGCCACTACCCTTCCTAGCCTGCTCTGAGTAATGATTTCCGCTCTGTTTATTACACTTCTTCCTATATCTGGATCATCCCAACTACTCCGCCACTCCTTGAAAATATGATCAGAGATACTCAAATCTTTTTCTTTCTTCTTCGACCATTTATCTTGATCTCGTACACAGTGTCTTTATATCAACTGATAGCATGTTTGTAGAACATACTTTTGACTGCCTCCTTTGGTTGTGTCCACTTGTAAAATTTTTTAATTAAATAATTTAATATTTTTATATCAAATTGAATAAAAATTTAAACTATAAATAATTTATAATAATCAAAGAATAAAATCATTTGATATCTTATTCAAATTCAATATTTTACATAATTGAAACAAAAAAATAAAAAACTTTTATTTCATCTTATTCATCAATGTATCTACCGACAGTGCATAAATTATAATATATCCATTTATTGACGTTGTTTTTTCTCCCTATGCTCCTCCAATCATCATATTTCTATTACGACAAAACTATTTGAGTCATGACACGTAATGTCTAGTGAAAAATCTCAACACTTATAAAAGCTTTGTATGAGGAACAATGCGGTATCATATCAGTAAGAAATTTAAACCACTCAAATTAAAAAAAATTATGTTTTGATACATATATAATCTTGTAGTATATATGTAAATATATACTAGTATTTCACTCGTACATATATTACTGAAGTATATCTACATAAAAATAATAGCATTATGTGAACATATAAACTGAGTACGGATATATTCAATATATATGTACATAAAATACTACACTATTATATGTACATATATATTGACTTTTTTCTTATGTATATACCTCATTTGGTGCTGTTGCTATTGCACCTGCTGCCGCTCCTGCCACTACTACCTTTGTTGCTATCGTTGCCAATACCACTGCTACTGTCATCGCTGCCGCGCTCCCTTTGCTATTGTAGCCACCACCACTGCTACCTCCGCACTGGCACCTCTACTATTGCTTCCGGTGATGCCGCTGCTTCCGGTGCAGCTGCTGCTACCATGACAGCCACAGCTGCTTCCAGTGCAGCCGTTGTTACCACCACTTCCGTCGTTGATGCCGTTGCCACTACTTCTGATGGCACCGCTCCTGCCCTGCCACTGCTATAATCGCGGCTACCCTCGCTGATGCCACCGCCACCACTACCGCCATTGCCGCTTCTACTGTCGCCGCTATCATCGCCACTGCCACTGTCACTAATACTGCTACTAATATTAGGGTTTTACAGACCTATAATAGGCTAAAAATCAACACAAAAAATTCGAAGACACACATACATTTTCATAGATATATAAAAATAGTTATTATAGATATAAACAAACAAAAATTAAAGTTGATTGTCATACAGCTTAAACTAAAATTTAATTAAATAGTTTAATATTTTTATATTAAATTTTATAAACAGAAACTATAAAAGAAAATTTTAAATTAAACAAAAAAATTCATTTAATAACTTATTCTAATACAATATTTTTAATAACTAAAAAAATTATATTACATCTTAGTTATCAACGTATCTACCGACTGTGCATAAAGTATAATCTATTAATGCATTGACATTGCTTTCTCTCCCACTGCTCCTCCGATTACCAACTTTCCACTACAAAAATGTTGTCCGAGTCACGGTGCTTCATGTCTATTGAAAAATCACTTCACTTATACAAGCTTCGTATAGGAAACAATGTGGTACCACATTTGTAAGAAATTTAAACCACTAAATAAACTCAAAATAAATTAAAAAAAAACTATGTTTTGATAAATACATATTACTACCGCAAAAATATACATATATATATTAGCATTTCACTCATACATATATTACGCAGTATTTGTACATATAAATTGTATTATTATGCATACATATATACTCAGTATATATGTACATAAAATAATTCAGAATTATATGTACGTATATACTGACAATATACATACATATATACCACAAATTTTGCCGTTCCTAATGCTCCTGCTGCCTCTGCATCCTTGCGGCAGCGACAGGAGCCACTGTGGCAGCTGTCGATGCTGCCGCCGCTACCAGTGCAGCCGCCACTGTGGCTGCTACCGGTGTTGTCTCTATTATCACTAATACCACTGATACTGTTACTGCCACTACAGCTGATGCTGCTGCTATAGCCGCTATAGCCGCTGCTGCTGCCGATGCCGATGCTACCTCTGATACTGCCGCTGCCTCTACTGCCTCCCCTACCTCCGCTGCTGCTGCTGCCTCCCCTACCTCCGCTGCTGCTGCCTCAGTTACTACTGCTGATATTAGGCTTTTACATACCTATAATAGGCTAAAACTCTACCAAAAAATTCGGAGAAACACAAACATATTCATAGATATATAAAAATAATTAATATATACATGAACAAACACAAATTAAAGTTGATTGTCATACTGTTTAAACAAAAAATTTATTAAAAAATTTAATATTTTAAAATTAAATTTTATTAAAACAAAAATAATAAATGAAACTTTTAAATTAAACAAAAAATTTATTTAATAACTTATTCTAATACAATATTAAAAATAACTAAAACAAAAAAATTACAAAAAATATATTGCATCATATTAATCAATGTATCTACCGACTGTGCATAAAGTATAATCTATTAATGCATTGATTTGCTTTCTCTCTCTCTGCTCCTCCAATTACCAACTTTCCACTACAAAAATATTGTCCGAGTCACGGTGCTTCATGTCTATTGAAAAATCACTTCACTTATACAAGCTTCGTATAGGAAACAATGTGGTACCACATTTGTAAGAAATTTAAACCACTAAATAAACTCAAAATAAATTAAAAAAAACTATGTTTTGTAAAATACATATTACTACCGCAAAAATATACATATATACTAGCATTTCACTCATACATATATTACTACAGTATTTGTACATATAAATTGTATTATTATGCATTCATATATACTCAGTATATATGTACATAAAATAATACAGAATTATATGTACGTATATACTGACAATATACATACATATATACCACAAATTTTGCCGTTCCTAATGCTCCTGCTGCCACTACCATCCTTGCAGCAGCGGCAGCAGCCACTGTGGCAGGTATCGATGCTGCCGCCGCTACCAGTGCAGTCGCCACTGTGGCTGCTACCGGTGTTGTCACTATTATCACTGATACCGCCATACTGTTACTGCCGCTACAGATGCTGCTGCGCACTATAGCCGGTATAGCCGCTGCTGCTGCCGATGCCGATGATACCTCTGATGCTGCTGCTGCCTCTACTGCCTCCCCTACCTCCGCTGCAGCTGCTGCCTCAGCTATCGCTGCTGATATTAGGCTTTTACATACCTATAATAGGCTAAAACTCTACCAAAAAATTCGGAGAAACACAAACATATTCATAAATATATAAAAATAATTAATATATACATGAACAAACACAAATTAAAGTTGATTGTCATACTGTTTAAACAAAAAATTAATTAAAAAATTTAATATTTTAAAATTAAATTTTATAAAAACAAAAATAATAAATGAAACTTTTAAATTAAACAAAAAAAATTATTTAATAACTTATTCTAATACAATATTTTAAATAACTAAAACAAAAAAATTACAAAAAATATATTGCATCATATTAATCAATGTATCTATCGACTGTGCATAAAGTATAATCTATCAATGCATTGACGTTGCTTTCTCTCCCTCTGCTCCTCTAATCACCAACTTTCCACTACAAAAATGCATCTGAATCATGGTGCATCATGTTTGTCGAAATATATATTCACTTATACAAGCTTTGTATGGGAAACAATCTGGTACCATAAATGTACGAAATTTAAACCACCAATTCAAATCAAAATAAATAAATAAATAAATGACTATGTTTTGATAAATATAATTGCTGCAGTAAATATCTACATATATACTAACATTTTACTAGTACATATATTACAATAGTATATGTACATATAAACTATAGTATTATGTGTACATATATACTGAGTACTATATATACTCAATATATATGTACATAAAATACTGTAGTATTATATGTACATATATACTAACTATATACATACGTATATACCATATTTGTTGCCGTTACAACTGCTCTCGCTGCCATCGCTACCACTGCTGTCGCTGCTAAAAATAGGCTTTTACATACCTATAATAGGCTAAAACTCTACCCAAAAAATTCAGAGACAAAAACATATTCACATATATATAAAAAACAAATATTATTGACATAAACAAACACAAATTAAATTTGATTGTCTTACAACTTCAAAAATATACAAAAGATATCCAGCAATTATGTTTAGATATCAAGAGAGTGCACAAATAAGTTTATTTTCAAAATAATAAAGATAAGATAAGCTAGCCCTCTTTTTGATAAAGCTGAAATCGGTAAAAATGGGACCCATGCATTGGAAGGACCGTGGTAATGTTTGAATGCTTTGAATCAGAATTTTTTCTTTCATCTCACATAATGTGTCCTACAAATATTCATAATTGGGTTAATCGGAAAAGCAAAGAAAAAAAACAGAATAAAAAAAATCAAAACCTGCAAAAAATAACATAATTATTTGCTACACTTGGAAAAAAATAAATAACAGTTAAGAAATAATTCTCATACTCAATCATCCTCATAATTTGTACGAAATGCTAGCCTCTCCTGTGAGGTTTCGCAGCTAGATCTTGGAATGCTATCTATTGTGCCAATACCGCTAACTGTGACTCCATATAGGACATCTACTATCCTGCGAGGTTTTGTAGCTAGATCTTGGAATGCTATTTGTTGTGCCAATGTCACTGTGGCTCCATATAGGACATCTACTATTGCATTACAATCTTAATTCCTTTCAACTCATCATTCATTTCTTTAATTTCTTTCTTTTCTTCCATCAAATTAGTATACTGCTCATCCTTTTATTCTTTAAATTCATATTTTTCTTTCTTTAAATGAGATATCTGCTCATCCTTCTTTTTTATTTCGGTCTCCATAACTACAATACGTTCATTTGTTTCCATTACTTGTTGTTTGACCACCTCATCGACCATTACTAAGATAGATGAATTAGAAGCACGACTACTACAACAAAATGCCACTCCCTTTGAGCCGATTCCATACTCTCACTACTTCTTATGACCTCCTATGGTCTCTAAATAAATAGGATTATAGTCACTTGGTTGAAGTTCCATAGAACCCTCAACTTGTTGATGAGCAGCTGACACATGTTCCTCCATTAGGTCCCGAGATAAAATAGAGAAAAAAACTATTCTAGATATACAAAAATAAAATAAATATTTTGCAATCCAAATAATTTTCTAAATTTACTATAGTATTATAAAATTTTATTAATATAATAAGTTCTTACAGCAATCATCTGAGAATTGTTGTCAACAAACTTACCATCCACTTTTTTCACATACATCTTCTTGAAAATCTAATATAAATTTTAATCCCGACGCAATTCTCCAGAATAGAATATGTTTTTATTAAGTCATTAAAAAACAAATGATCAAAAAATTTAACAAAATTAATAAAACCATGCAAAGATTTGATTTATAGTACTATTAGGAAAACCACTAAATATATTATTGTTTACAATTTTAAAATTGTACGAGATCTCGAGTGTGCTCAATGCTCGACTTTGACCCTCCTGTTGTGTCGACAAATTCTTGTACCTAGTCCAGCTACCTCACTTCTCGATTTTTACTGGCAATATCTGATTTTTTCATAACATCCGAATCCTCCCAATACATAAGCCACTCGAACCAGTCATCCTCGGATATAAAATCAGGCCTTTCTTCATATTCTTCAATTTATGGACAAAATTAGAATATCATTGAGCAGCTTTGATCTTTCATAATGACTTTATCTTTCCATCAAATTTAGGTGCCCATGTGCACTAATTCTATATATAGAAAAAGCACTAAAGAATTTATATTAACAACAAGAACATAATTATTTATTGCTTGAATAATAGCCAACATAATAGATAAGGAATTTGATTATTATTTTTCAATACTTTTGTTTTGTTATTTTTACCTAAAAATCATTAAAATAGGATTCCTTTGCCAATTCTACAACTTTCTTCTAGGAGAATGATTTAGAATCAGCCATTTTCTTGAATGACTTTGTAATTATAGTTGAATAATTGTGAGATGAAATAAAACTATACAAACAAATAAATAACATAGAAAACAAGCGAATCATAACAATATAAAAAAAAATGATAGTAACATCAAAAAAAATTTTCATCATTTTTACATAATTGTTTTACCTCTTATCCACAATCTCAATTTCTAACTTTGCACTAACTATAGAAAAAATGCACTACATTTGATGATGTTGTTGGTATTGTAAAGGGGGTAACAATCTGTGTAAAATGTGGTGTAGAAGATAGAGATGGATCAAAAGTGTGTGCAGAAAGGACAATCGGTGGGGGTATTACATCTGAAAAAGGTGATAGTAGAGGTCTCAATGATGGTGATAGTGATAGAAATGAAGATGTTGATTGTGATGTTGAAGTATGGATATGGTGGCTATAAGAGGGTACTGATTTTGCAACATAATGTAGCATACTAGATGAATTTGGTTCATTTCTGTGTCCACGTTCACCTCCACCATGGCCACATCCTTTAGGTGTCATCTGTTGTGCAAAATAAAATATAGAACAAATAATAGAGATATGATGAACAAGCATGCATTTTATAATAAAACACACCGATAGATTTCAACAAATTATAAAAAGTCTTTTATAGTTTAATATTATAATAAAATTATAATAATCTATTATCCGCATCACTATCCTCCTCTAATAGATCTTATGATATTTCGTCTGATGATAGAAGTTCGAACTTATCTTTAGATAGAAAGTGATCATCTTTAATTTCTATTATGTCACCATTTGAGTCACATAAATTTTTTGGATCATCATCGACATTCACAGGTTCAATATTATTTATGTCATCTTCTTGGAATGCTGGTGAAATATCTAAGTCTGCACTTCTTTCTTGCGATGTTGGTACTTCAAATTTTGTTGTGCTTTGATTTTGCAAATCACCCAAAAATCACTCTTATCATGAGATAAGCTCGGATATGTATAATAATATACTTGAGCGACTTGAACTGGCATAATAAATGACTCATATCGATTATATATACATTTATGATTAACATCCACTAGCTTATAATCCGAATGAATCATTGTCCCACATGTCGTGTAGGATCAAACCACTCGCACTTAAATAATACAATCCTATTATTTTCGAGTCCAGGATACTCCAACTCAATAACTTCTTTGAGTTGATCATAATAATCAATCTCATTTGCACTATATCCTACTCCTTTAATGCATTAACCACTATTCATATTATTTTAGAAGAACCATGCCCGTTTGTATGAAATTTATATCCATTAACAAAATACCCAAGATAGGTGTCACATATCTAAACGGGCCTTTACTTAGATTCTAAATAAAAATATTTGAATCTCCATTTGAAGGATCAATTGCCTATGACATAAATTAAAAAATTGATATTAACAAATAAAAATAATAATAAATAAATAATTCCAAAATTTAAAACTTAATAATTCTCACATAATTTTTGAACCAATTCGCAAATTCAATTTCTAGTATACAATCAACATCTTTGCTGGAAATTACTGGTTGTCTATATTTTAACTACTCAACATAAATATAGCACAAATATAAAAAGAGAGAAAAAATATATATCAATTTTTATTAATTCCTATTAAAGATAAAATTAAACTATGATTAAACCTGCAATCATTTTGTGTATACATAATCAATGTAGGTGCAACATCGTAATAATTAAGTAAAATTTAGCTCCGGGTTGCTTTGTACTATTCATCTATCATACATCTTTTTATTTCTCTTCCAAATGCTCTTCTAGGGTGTTAGAAGTTAGATAGTTTGTCTATAGAATCATCTTCTACCATCAAATGACCTTCATAATTCATCGGCACATTTATATTCTTTGTATTGACATGATCCTCAAAATAATAAGAACAAAATGATGATGCTTCTTCTACTAAATATGCATTGCAAATTGAACCTTCAACTTTTACATTGTTTCTAATATTCAATTTCAACTTACGAAGATAATTATAACCACAATGTTAGGTTCAATTTGGTTAAATTATAATATTACTTAAACTACGAAATCATAAAACACAGTAAATTATATGTATTTACCTCTTAAAAGGATACATCCACCTGAATTGTAATGGCCCTGCAATCCTTGCTTCATATGCCAAATGGACTGAAAAATGTTCCATTGAGTCAAAAAAACTCGGCGGGAATATACATTCAAGCTTACAAATAACAAGTGGAATGTCATTCTCCAGCCTCACCATGTCATCTAATTTGATTGTGGTTGCAGTTAGCTATTTGAAAAACAAACAAGTTCTATAAGGACCTTCCGAACACTTTGTGGAAGTAATTCACGGAATGCCATTGATATTAATATCTACATAAATACATGATAGTCATGACTTTTCATTCCAAATAACTTAAGATTCTTCATATCCATGCATCTACCCATATTTGACACATATCCATCATGAAATTTAAAATATTTAACCTATTCACAAAATATTTTTCTTGCCTTCTTATCAAGTTGTAGCAAGATTTAAAAATTTTCTTGTTTCCTCATTCAGTATCAATTCAGGACGCCGGAAGTAATCATTCAGCTCTTGGCTTGATGTTAAAGTGTCTTTTATTTTTCCGTCTACATTAAGGACATGTTAAAAACATTGTCTAAAATATTTTTTTCAATATGCATTACATCTAAGTTATGATGAATTAAAATGGACTTCCAATAGGGCAAGTCCCAAAATATACTATGTTTCCTCCAGCCAAATAATTTACCTATTGGTGAATTAGTTCCAGTAGCATCCTTTTCAGTTACCTTCTACAAACCCAAACTATGAATCTCTGTAATAATAGCATCTCCTAAATGAACTACTAGTGCAACTGTCATCACAAATTTATTTTTTCGAAATACAGTTCTATTTCTTTGAAATGGATGATTCGTAGATAGAAACTTACAATGGTTATCAAACCATGACTATTTACCACTAAATTTGAGGGTAAATGCATCAGAATTTTTCATGCAATACGGGCATGCAAATCATTTTGCAGTACTCCACACAAGATTCATAGAATATGCAGGAAAGTCACTCACCATCCACATAAGGGCTGCCTGCATAATGAAATTTTGCTTCTTTGAGATATCATACGTATTCACGTCAACATCCCATAAATGATTTAACTCTAATAAGAGGCAGTAAGAAAACATTCAGCATGTCTTTGAATTTTTTGGCCTTTGAACCAATATTGACAAAAACATATATTGCACCTTCGAACACAACCTTGGAGGCAAGTTATAAGGCATCACTATCACTAGCCATGATGAATATTATTGTCCAAATTGCCCAAATTGCTGAAATCCATCATTGTAGAGACCAAATCTCACTTTTCGACTTTCTACTGCAAAATCTTGATGTATATAATTAAAATGCTTCCTAGGAGGTGAATTGGATGGATGACATTTTACCTCTTCTTCAATCTCATGCTCGGAATGTCACCTCATTTCATTTGTAGTAGTATTTGATGCATATAGTCTCTATAATCGAGGAATTAATGGAAAATAATACATCTTTTTAAAGACAACCTTCAATTTTTGTCATGTATCTACAACACGAGGTACCTTCCTAAATTGAGGATGGTTACAAAACTTACAGCTAATTAAATCACTATCACCGCCCCAATATAACATGTATCCATTTAAACAATAATCAATTTTTTCTACTGGTAGACCCATTCCTCGTAGTCACTTCTTAGTGTTGTAAAAGTTGTTAGTGATCAAATTATCCAAAACAATCTTCTTCATCAGTTCTATCACCTGATCAAATAATTTCTCAAACATATGATTTTCTGACTTAATGCCTATTAGTCAAGCTACAAGTGACAATTGTGAATGTGTTTTACAACAAGGGCACAACTCTTTATATGGAGCTTTAAGCATTTCTTAAAATTTCTGAGCTTCAGGATTAGGTGGTTCATCCAAGTAATCCATATTGAAGCCAGCACCAGCAGCTTCCGTGATCATTCTATAGTATGTGTTTGATGATTCTTCACCACAAGCAAATGATTCAATACGCTCATTTTGGTCAATATTCAGAGCCATTGTATTTTCACCATGATAAATCCAAACAAAATAATTTGGCACAAAGCCATATTTGGCCAAATGATATCTTATAATGTTTGCATCATGAAAAAGAATATTCTGACACATGTGATGATTGCATGGACACTTATTTTTTTACCATCCATAATCTAGATTGACTACATGCAAAATTGATGAAACTTTCAAGCCCAATCAAAAATTCTTTATTCAAAAATCTATTAATAACCCTCTTTACTTCCACTAACGATCTAAGCTCATTTTGCCCTGTTTTATTTACAAAAAATAATGCCCAATCATTATTATAAATAAAATATTCTATTAATTCAATATATACAAATAATTAAATAAAATTACTTACAAATGAATATTTAAAAATTAAATTTCATGATATCGAGGCAATGCATTTGCAGAATCTACATTAATAGATAAATCAATTTTTAGCATGATAAAGATTAATAGATATCATAATTACACAAGAAAGGAAACAAAAAAAGACATTTAATGTTTGAAGGAGGAGAGGGAGAGAGAGAGATATATATATATAATAAAGTGGAGAGAGAGAGAGGGGCAAAGAAATGGGGAGACAGAGGGAGAGAGAGAGAGAGAGAGAAAGAGAAGGAGGGAGAGAGAGGGAGAGAGAATTGGTGAAAGGGAGAGAGACGGAGAGAGAGAGAGAGAGGGAGAGAGAGAGAGAGAGAGGGAGAGAGAGAGGGAGAGAGGGAGAGAGATGGTGAAAGAGAGAAAGAGAAAGATAAAGAGAGAAGGAGAGAGAGGGGGAGAGAGAGAGAGAGAACAAGCAAGAAAGGAGAGGGAGAAAGATAATAACAAGAGAGAGTGTTACATATAAAAGAAAAAGAGGAATAGAGTGACTAGAAGAATTAGAGGGAGAGAGAGACACACATTGAAAGTGCAGTATTAGAATGAAAAATTATATAAAAGAAAATACAATTTTTTCTGTATAAACCTATCAAATATTATATATTTTGTCATACATAAATTCATATTTGAGCCTGAGGCACAAGGGACGGGATTAGGTAAGAGTATGACCCTTATTTGTATTATACCATATATGTGCCTAATCAATGGATACTCATTCTACGTGCTTACAGCTTACATAATGTTGATATTATATCTTATGTCATTTAATTTCAAATTAGTTCAAAAAATTAATATTATCCCATATATAATTATATGTTAGGATATATAGTAAATGTAATTATAAATAGTTACATATAGTTAAACATATATTTATATATAGATATATGCATATAACTAGTTATAAGTAAATATAAATAAATGTATACAAAGTTATAAGCAATTATATAGATTTACATATATGTATACATATATGTATACATACTTTAAAATAAAGTTATATTTATTTATATAGAGTTATTCATAGTTATATAAATATTTATATATAGTTATACACATATAGTTAAACATTGTGTTGTATGTTTTTATAGATATAATTATAAATATTGTTGCATGTAGTTATAAATATAGTTACACGTATAGTTAAACTTATATTTACACATGTATGTATACATATTTGTTCATATAATTTTATATATTTATACATATAGTTATGTATATGTGTGGATATACTAAAATACATTTTTTATACTTATATATAAAAATGTATTTTAAATATATGTTGTTAAATATATATGTAAATATAGGTTATACATTAATAATATAAAATTATGTATAGTTATATGGTATTATACATATAGTTATAAAAAATAATACATCATTAAACATTTACTTATATATATATATATATATATATTCATGAGTAGTTATATTTAGTTATACAAAAATATACAAAGTTGCAAACAAGTATATAGATTTACTTATATGTATACATATATGTATAAATTGTTAAAAATATAGTTATATTTAATTATATAATGTTTTATTTACTTTTACAAATCTTTATATAAAGTTATACACATATAATTAAATATGATGTTGTATGTTATTATACATGTAATTATAAATATAGTTACATATTATTATACATATCATCACACGTATAGTTAACAAATATTTATACATGTATGTATATATATTTGTTCGTATAATTTCATATTTTTATACATATAATTATGTATAGTTATGGATATACTAAAATATATTTTTATACTAATATATAAAAAAGTATATTAAATATATGTTGTTAATTATATATTTAAATATAGTCATGTATAAAGTTTTTATAGTAATACATATAGTAAGAATTTTTTATAGTTATATGTTAGTATACATATAATTAAAGATTTAGTTATAAAAACTTATAACTAAATATATACATACGAGAAGTTATATATCATTAAACATTTAGTTATATAGATAGATATATATATATATATATATATATATATATATATATATATATTCATATGAGAAGTTAAATTTAGTTATACATAAATATATAAAATGTTATAAACAAATATACAGATTTACATATATGTATACATATATCTATAAATAGTTAAAATTATAGTTATATTTTATTATATATAGTTTTATTTAGTTTTACAAATATTTATATATAGTTATACACATATAATTAAATATGATATTGGATGTTATTATACATGTAATTATAAATATAGTTACATGTGATTTTACATATAGTTTCACATATAGTAAAACTTATATTTATACCTGTATGTATATATATTTGTTAATATAATTTCATATATTTATACATTTAGTTATGCATAGGTATGGATATACAAAAATATATTTTTATACTAATATATAAAAATGTATATTAAATAAATGTTGTTAATTATATATTTAAATATAGTTATATATAATGTTTTTAAAGTTATACATATAGTAAGATAGAATAGTTATATGTTAGTATACATATAATATATATAGTTATTAAAAATTATATATTGTTAAACATTTAGTTTTATATATATATATATATATATATATATATATATATATATATATATATATATATATATATATGTATGTATGTATGTATGTATGTATGTATGTATATATTCATTCGAGCAGTTTAATTTATTTATACATAAATATTACAATGTTATAAACAAATATATAGATTTACATATATGTATAAATAGTTAAAAATATAATTATATTTAATTATATTAAGTTTTATTTAGTTTTACAAATATTTATATAGTTATACACATATAATTAAATATGATGTTGTATCTTATTATACATGTAATTATAAATATAGTTACATGTGATTATACATATAGTTACACATATAGTTAAACTTATATTTATACATGTTTGTATATATATTTGTTAATATAATTTCATATATTTTTACATATAGTTATGCTTAAGTATGGATATACTAAAATACATTTTTTATACTAATATATAAAAATGTATATTAAATATATGTTGTTAATTATATATTTAAATATAGGTTATACATTAATAATATAAAATTATGTATAGTTATATGTTAGTATACATATAATATATATAGTTATAAAAATTATATTTGAATCATCTCATCCTAGTATCTCAAGATAAAAAAATATAAAAATACAATATATTTCTCAATAGTTTTGAAATTTTTATTTTTATTTAGAACTTATTAATGTTCTTTATAATTCATTTTGCTATATTTTTATGATATGTTACTATTTGCTTTATTATATTGTATTGATGTTCTTGAAATTATATTAATATATATTTATTTTATTAATATATGATATAATATTTAATAATATATGTTCTAGACTAAAAAATAATTTGTGAATATTTTTATATCATATTAAACTATAAAAGAGTACTCACATATATTCGCTAGTACTATAAATTAATGTTCATTAATAATACATACATTAATGATACAAATTTTGTAGGTTAGAACTAATAGTTATGGTACTCAACTAATAACTACAACATTCAACTATCAATTACTAGTCTTATTTATTAGTTTTTTAAATGGTTTAAAATAAACATATTGCAACACTGTAAATTACCATGTGTTAAAAGATGATGTTATTAACACCTCAGGATAAAGGGTGTCCTAATGAATGTTGTTTCAAGGAGAATACTCTTATAAGGCATGAAATTCATCAACGTTACAGAGATACCCAAACTCTTCATAATCCATAGTTGTTAATGGTATAAATTATAGTTAATATAAATTTGGTATAAGTTGAATTGTTA
>JAREIK010010542.1:0-28857 GCA_029783825.1 Sapria himalayana | reverse complement strand
TTTTATTTATCAAAATAACAAAAATTTATTTTTATGAATTTTCGTGATTGTCAAAGGTTAAGACCTTTAAAAATATAATAATTTTTTAATATTTCTAAAATATGAATACAATACTTAGTTATAAGAATCTTAATAATTATATTTCTTGTAGTTTCAAAATAAAAAATTGTATTAATATATATTATAATAATGATCAAAAAATAAATTAATAAACTTTTATTAATAAGATAGATATTAATTAAAATATATTTGCAGAACTAAAAATAATACAAAATCATAGTAAATTATATTACTTAATAAAATTTTAAAATTTTGAAATTTTGTTTATTTTTATAAGCTTATATTTTTTTTCATTAAAAATAATTTATTTAAATTATATCTGTCTCACTCATTATTTAATTTGTAATTACTATTTCTATAAAAATAAACTAAAAAATAATTAAAATGAATATTTATAAATATAATAAATACAAATAAAAATGAGATTTATTATTAATTTTTTAGGTTATATAGGTTTAATGGTTTAAGTATTTTGGGGGTTTTAGGGTTTAGGAGTCTAGAGATTTATATGTTTAGTCATTAAGTGGTTTAGAGGTTTTATTTAAATAATAAAATAAAAAAAAATTATTTTTGTGATTTTTTATCATTTTTGAAGGTTATAACCTTTGAAAATATAATAATTTTTAAAATTTTTTCAAATGTAAATATAATATTTAGTTATAATAATCTTAATAATTATAAGACATTTAAATTCAAAATAAGTAATTTTATTGTTAGATATTATAAAATTGATCAAAGAATAAATTAATAAACTCTTCTTAATAAGATTCATAGCAATTAAAATATATTTGCAAAACCAATATATAATGATTCAAAATCAAAGTAAAATATATTACTAAATAATATTTTTTTATTTTTAAATTTTTACTTCTTTATATAAGCTTTTTTTTTTGATTTAGAATAAATTATTAAAATTATATTTGTCTCACTCATTATTTATTTTGGTTTGATATTTCTCTAAAAAATAAACTAATAAATAATTAAAATGAACATTTAAAATTATAATGAATACAAATTAAAATGAGATTTATGATTTATTATGTATGGTATGCTGGTTTAATGGTTTGATTATTTAGTGGTTTATAGGTTTTATTTATAGTTTTAATGGTTTATAGGTTGACATAGAATCATTATGCGCACTACGTCCTTTCCATTCGGATTTGTCCAAGCCTTTTGGAGGAACCCGAATGATGCACCATATTAACACTATGCAAATATAAGATTGTGCATGTGTGTGACATGCAGCATCGAGCATTTGCCCATGTCATTACTATGCAAAGGAATACATGTAAAACTCAATACCCATAAATCCACAAGTCCATATCTACGGAACTTTGTCAATTCATTCTCACCTCTGAATTTCACATTCTTTTGCTCCAATGATCCTCAAAAGATTATCTCTTGGGTTAGAATGCTTCCTCCTCGAGCTCTAAGAAGTGGTTGTATGTTGCACCGGCAAAATATTATAAAATATGCATGCATCGGTGTGCATGTGTGATGAGGTCCATCTCATATTCTAATTATCTATGTGTACAACCATGCTAGAATACAAGTAAAATTATATAATGCTATAAAGATGGGTCTTCTACTACTGGGAGTGTAGCATCGCCTAATGTGTATTTATAAAATGTATTAGTGGGCGCCACTTATAGATACTCATTGGTGCAGTTTTTATCATTGCATGCTACATAAAGAACAGACAAGAATATGTGTGAGTATGTCATGATCCATCTCTACAAGTACATGGTGTATTCAAAGTCCAAAATACAAATAAGACTACTCACATAAACTACAAGTTTGAATCTTTCGCTCCCATGTGGCTGGTCTGGACTCCATTGTTTACTGGCCCTGCTTGGTGATGCTTTGAATTTTGCCGGCTCTCTAATTCATCATGGATTACCCTCTACTCCTGTTGGGAAAAGGTTGGGTCGTCCTATATGCTGCCTAATAGGGCTAGTGGGACCCACTCCTAGCTACTCCTGGGTTTACTCCCGACCACTTTGCTCGGCCTCATCAGTTGCCTAATGTTATCATCCCGGCTTGCTAGTGGGGCCCTCTACAAGCTGGTGGCCAATACTTCTGGCTGCTTCCAGGACTTGCTGGCCCCTCTAAATGATACAACAAAATGGACAAGAATATGTGCACGTGTGTACTGTGGTACGTCGCTATGTGTGTGTGGTGCAGCAGTATCAGGGTATATGAGTTTAGTAATTTAATTATTTAGATATTTTGTGGTTTATAGGTTTTATTTAAATAATTAAATAATAAAAAAATTATTTTTATGATTTTTTCTCATTTTAAAGGTTATAACCATTGAAAATCTTATAATTTTTTTATTTTTTTTCAAATGTTAATACAATATTTAATTATAATAATCATAAAAATTAAATATCATGTAAATTCAATATAAATAATTTTATTGATCGATATTATAAAACTGATCATAAAATAGATTAATAAACTATTATTAATAAGCTAGATATTAATTAAAATATATTTGCAAAACCAAAAATGATTCAAAATCAAAGTAAAATATATTACTAAATAATAATTTTTTATTTTTAAATTTTTGATTCTTTTTATAAGCTTATAAATTTTTTTGATGAAGATAAATTATTTAAATTATATTTCTCTCATTCATAATTTTATTTTGTAATTAATATTTCTATAAAAATAAACTAATAAATAATTAAAATGAATATTGAAATTATAATGAATACAAATAAAAATGAGATTTATGATTAATTATTTATGGTATACTAGTTTAATGGTTTAAGTATTTAGGAGTTTAAAACTTTAGTGATTTAAATTTTTAGGCATTTAGTAGTTTATATGTTTTATTTAAATAATGAAATAACAAAAAAATTATTTTTCAAATTTTTTATCAATTTTGATGGTTATAACCTTTATAAATATAATAATTTTTAAATATTTTCAAATGTGAATACAATATTTAGTTATAATAAAATTTATAATTATATATCATGTAAATTAAAAATAAACAATTTTATTGATAGATATTAATAAACTAAATATAAATATAAATATAATAATAATCAAATAATAAATTAATAAACTATTATTTAATGATAGATATTTATATATTATTTATAAAACTTAAACCTTTAAAGATTGTTTAAATGTTTAAGTATTTAAGGGTTTTGGGGTTTAGGAGTTTAATGATTTAAGCGTTTAGGCATTTAGTAGTTTATAGGTTTTATATAAACAATAAAATAACAAAAAATTTATTTTTGTGATTTTATCTCATTTTCAAAGATGACAACCTTTAAAAATATAATAATTTTAAAATTATTTTCAAATGTAAATATAATCTTTAGTTATAATAATCCTTATAATTATATATCATGTAAATTCAATATAAATAATTTTATAGATAAATATTTTAATAATGATCAGAAAATAAATTAATAATCTATTATTAATAAGATAGATATCAATTAAAATATAATTACAAAACCTAAAATAATTCAGAAGAAAAGCAGAATATATTACTATATAATAAATTTTTGTTTTGAAAATTTTTTCTTTTAAAAAGTTTATCTATAATTTTTTGAAGAAAAATAATTTATATAAATTATTTCTGTCTAGCACAATTTTATTTGTAATTAATATTTATATATAAATAAACAAATAAATAATTAAAATGAATATTTAAAATTATAATAAAAAAATGAGATTTATTATTTATTATTTAGGGATACTGTTTTAATTTAAATTAGATCTGTCTCACTAATATTTATTTTGTAATTAATATTTCTATAAAAAACTGATAAATAATTAAAATAAAAATTTAAAATTATACTGAATAAATTTTAAAATAAGATTTATTATTTATTATTACTATATACCAGTTTAATAGTTTAAGTATTTAGAGGTTTTTTCATTTAGGATTTTAGCGATTTATGTTTTTAGGCTTTTAGTGGTTTATACGTTCTATTTAAAAAAATAAAATATCAAAAAAATTTGCTATAATATTTTCTCATTTGAATAGGATATAACTTTAGAAAATATAATAATATTTAAAATTTTTTGAAATGTGAATACAATACTTAGTTATAATAATATTAATAATTATATATCATATAAATTCAATAAACAATTTTATTGATATATATTATAATAATGATCAAAATTAAATTTATAAACTATTGATATTAAGATAGATATTAATTAAAAATTAATTTCAAAACCCAAATTGATTCAAAATTATAGTAAAATATATTTCTGAATAATAATTTTTAATTTTTAAATTTGTACTTCTTTTATAAGCATATATATTTTTTAAATTATATTTGTTGCACTCATAATTTATTTTGTAATAAATATTTCTATAAAAATATACTAATAAATAATTAAAATGAATATTTAAAATTATTATAAATAGAATTAAAAATTAGATTTATTAATTATTAAGTAGTATATAGTGGTCTAATGGTTTATGTATTTTGGCATTACGGGGTTTAGGAGTTTACTAATTTAACTATGTATGCATTTAATGGTTTATAGGTGTTATTTAAAAAAAATATCAAAAAATTTATTTTTTTATTATTTGATATTTTCAAAGATTATAACCTTTGAAAATATAATAATTTTTAAATTTTTATCAAAAGTGAATCCTATATTTAGTTATAATAATCATTATATTTATATATCATATAAATTCAATATAAATATTTTTATTTGTAAATATTCTAATAATGATCAAAGAATAAATTAATAATCTATTATTAATAAGATAGATATCAATTTAAATATAATTATGAAACCTAAAATAATTCAGAAATAAAGCAAAATATATTACTATATAATATTTTTTTTGTTTTGAATTTTTTTTCTTTTAAAAAGTTTATCTATATTTTTTTGATGAAAAATAATTATATAAATTATATTTGTTTAACTCAATTTATTCTATAATTAATAATTATATAAAAATAAAATAATAAATAATTAAGATGAATATTTTAAATTATAATGAAAAAAATAATATTGAGATTTATTATTTATTATTTGGGTATACCAGTTTACAATGATTATCTATTTAGGGTTTTCGAGATTAAGTAGTTATTGATTTAAGTATTTAGACATTTAGTGGTCTATAGGATTAATTTTAACAATGAAATAACAAAAAAATTATTTGTTATTTTTTCACATTATCAAAGGTTATAACATTTGAAAATATAATAATTTAAATTTTTTTTAAAATGTGAATAAAATATTTAGTAATAATAATCATTATAATTATATATAATATAAACTAATTATAAATAATTTTATTGATAGATATGATATCAATTATCAAAAAATAAATTAATTAACTATTATTAATATGATAGATATAAATTAAAATATAATTACAAAACCTAAAATGATTCAAAATCAAAGTAAAATTTATTACTAAATAATAATTTTTTGTTTTTGAATTTTTTGTTTTTTTATAAGATTATATTTTTTTTATTAAAAGTAAATTATTAATATTATATTTGTCTAACTAATTTTTTGTTTTGTAATTAATATTTATATAAAAAATAAACTAATAAATATTTAAAATGAATATTTGAAATTATAATGAATAAAAATTAAAATGAGATTTAAGATTTATTTTTGCTGTATATGTAATTTATTTATTGATATTAAGTTTGTATAACCAAATATTTTTTTCGTTTTTAATATTTTAAGCTAAGTGCAGGAAAAGAAATATTAAAATGCCGGGGATGCAGTAATAGCACAATAACGGAGGTCTCGCTGACCAGATAGCTGGCAGAAATTGGAGCAGAGCCTAACCCGTCTCATGATCGGACCCGCTCCAGTTAAATGAACTGAGAAAAATTTTAATATAAAATGTTTTTTAATTTTATTATTGGGTGGTTGTTTTTGCACCCGTGGAACTGTTCATCGTCTCTCTCTCTCTCTTCTTTCTGTTCGATTTATCATGACTATTCTGTGTGCTACATACTGTAGGACATTTCTGTTGCTTTAATCTGTAATGCATAAGCATTTTCTGGTAGATTTAGCTAGTCGTACTGAGCGACTAGCGAACCACATTATTTTAGGTATTATTTTTCATTTTTTGATTCTATAATGGATGGTTGCTGAATTGTGATATATATATTGCTTGTTTTATGTTGTTTCTGTGTTTCTGTATCTCAATCTCACTACCGTGGAAGCACAATTGCCCAACAATTATATTTGGTATACTAGTTTAATGGATCGATTATTTAGGGGTTTTGTCATTTAGGAGTTTAGCAATTTATGTTTTTATGCATTTAGTGGTATATAGGTTTTATTTATATAAAAAAATAATAAAATTTTTCATTGACTTTTTTTAGATTTTCAAATGTTATAACCTTTAAAAATAAAATAATTTTTTAAATATTTTGAAATGTGAATACCATGTATAATTATATTAATCTTACTAATTATATATCATATAAATTCAATATAAATAATTTTAATGATAGATATTATAATAATGATCAAAAATTAAATTAATAAACAATTATTAATAATATAAATATATAATTAAAATATATTTACATAATACAAAATGATTCAAAATCAAATAAAAATATATTTTAAATAATATTATTTAATTTTTAAATTTTTCTATCTTTTTATAAGCTTATATTTTTGTATGATTAAAAATAAATTATTTAAATAATATCTGTCTAATTCGAAATTTATTTTGTAATTAATTTTTTTTAAAATTAAAATATAAATAAATAAAATGAATATTTAAAATTATAATAAATAGAAATTAAAATGAGATTTATTATTTATTAAGTAGTATACAGCTTTTATAAGGTTTATGTATTTAGGAGGTTCAGTTTTTATGAGCTACTGATTTAATTTAGTAAACATTTAGTGGTCTATAGGTTTTATTTAAAAAAGAAATAACAAAAAATTTATATTTTGTATTTTTTCTCATTTTTTTAAGATTAAAACCTTTGAAAATATAATAATTTTTAAATTTTTTTCAAAAGTGAATACAATATTTCTTTATAATAATCATAATAATTATATATCATATAAATTCAATATAAATAATTTTATTCATAAATATTCTAATAATTATCAAAAAATAAATTAAAAAGATATTATGAATAAGATTGATATTACTTAAAATATAATATCAAAACCTAAAATGATTCAAAAGCAAAGCAAAATATGTTTCTTAATAATAATTATTTGTTTTTAAATTTTTATTCTTTTAATAAGCTTATCTATTTTTTTATGAAAATTAATTTATATAAATTATATTTTTAAATCATAATTTATTTTATAATTAATAAATATACATAAATAAAAAACTTAACAATCACAATGAATTTTTTAAATTATAATGAAAACTAATAAAAATGAGATTTATTAATTATTATTTAGGATATACCGGTATAAAGGATTATCTATATAAGGGTATCGGGATTTTGTAGTTTAGTGATTTAAGTGTTTAGGCATTTAGTGATTTCTAGGGTTTATTTAAACAATGAATATAAAAAAAAATATTTTTTTTTATTTTTTCACATGTTCAAAGGTTATAATCTTTGAAAATATAAAAATTTTAAAACTTTTTTCAAAAGTGAATACAATATTTAGTTATATTAATTATTAAATTTATATATCATATAAATTCAATATAAACATTTTTATTGAAAATTATTCTAATAATGATCAAAAAATAAATTAATAATCTATTATTAATAAGTTAGACATCAATTAAAATATAATTACAAAACCTAAAATGATTCAGAAACAAAGCAAAATATATTACTATATAATATTTTTTGTTTTTAATTTTTTTTTTATTAAGTTTATCTATATTTTTTTGTTGAAAAATAATTTATATAAATTATATTTGTATACCTTATTATTTATTTTGTAATTAATATTAATATAAAAATAAACAAATAAATAATTAAAATGAATATTTAAAAGTATAATGAAAAAAAAATAAGATTTATTATTTATTATTTGGATAAACATGTTTAAAAAATTTATGTATTTAGGGTTTTCGAGATTTAGAAGTTATTGATTTAAGTATTTAAGCATTTAATGGTTTATAGGTTTTATTCAAACAATGAAATAATTAAAAATTATTTTTTGATATTTTTTCAAAATTTCAAAGGTTATAACATTTGAAAATATAATAATTTTAAAATTTTTTAAAAGTGTGAATAAATATTTAGTAATAATAAATATTCCAACTATATATAATATAAACAAAATATAAACATTTCTATTGATAGTTATTATATCAATTATCAAAAAATAAATTAATAAACTATTATTAATATGATAGATATAAATTTAAATATAATTAAAAAACCTAAAATGATTCAAAATAAAGTAAAATTTATTACTAAATAATAATTTTTTTTAGTTTTTGCATCATTTTATAAGCTTTATATTTTTTTGAAGAAAAATATATTATTTAAATTATATTTTCTCTTATAATTTATTTTTTAATTAATATTTTTATAAATAATTTAAATTATATTTAAGGTTTACGAGTTTAAACTTTTAAGTATTTAGGGGCTTCGGGGTTTAGGAATTTAGATATTTATGTATTTAGGTATTTAATGTTTTATAAGTTTTATTTAAACAATGATATAACAAAAAATTTATTTTTTTTATTTTTTCTAATTATTGAAGGTTATAAACTTTGAAAATATAACAGTTTTTATTTTTTTTTTAATATGTGAATACTATATTTAGTTATGGTAATCTTAATAATTATATATCAAGTAAATTCAATATAAACAATTTTATTGAAATATATTATAATAATGATCAAAAAATAAATTAATAAACTATTATTAATAAGATGGATATTATTTTAAATATATTTGCAAAACATAAATTTATTCAAAATCAAAGTAAAATATATTATAAAATAATACTTTCTTTGATGTTTTGCTTCTTTTTATAAGTTTATATTTTTTTTTATTAAAAGTAAATTATTTCAATTATATTTGTCTTTCCTCATAATTAATTTTAAATTTATAATTCTATAAAAATAAACTAATAAATAATTAAAATGAATGTTTAAAATTATAATGAATACAAATAAAATAGAGATTTATTATTTATTATTTATTATTCAGGATATACTAGTTTAATGGTTTTAGTATTTAGGGGATTTGGGGTTTAGTGATTTAAGTGTTTAGGCCTTTAGTGATTTATAGTTTTTATTTAAAGAATGAAAAAATAAAAAATTTAATTTTTTTATTTTTTTTTAATTTTTGAAGGTTATAACCTTTAAAATTGTAATTATTTTTAATTTTTTTTAAATGTGAATATAATATTCAGAAATAATAATCATAATAATTATATATAATGTAAACTCAATATAAATAATTTTATTAATAGATATTATAATAATAATCAATAAAAAATTAATAAACTATTATTAATAAGAATGATATAAATTAAAATAAAATTGCAAAATCTAAAATGATTCAAAATAAAAATAAAATATATTACTAAATAATAAAATTTTGTTTTTAAAATTTTTCCTCTTTTCATAATGATATATATTTTTTTTGATGAAAAATAAATAATTTAAATTAGATCCATCTCACTAATAATTTATTTTGTAAATAATATTTCTATAAAAATAAACTGATAAATAATTAAAATAAAAATTTAAAATTATACTTAATAAAAATTAAATTGAGATTTATGATTTCTTATTAATGTACACATGTTTAATAGGTTAAGTATTTATAGGTTTTGTCGTTTTGGAATTTAGCAATTTATGTTTTAGGCATTTAGTGGTTTATAGGTTTTATTTAAACAATAAAATAAAAAAAATTTGTAATTTTCTTTATTTTCATAGGTTATAACCTTTGAAAATATAATACTATTTAAAATTTTTTTAAATGTGACTACAATATTTAGTTATAATAATATTAATAATTATATATCATATAAATTCAATACAACAATTTTATTGATAGATAATATAATAATGATCAAAATTTAAAATAATAAACTATTAATAAAAAGATTAATATTAATTAAAAAATATTTACAAAACCCAAATTGATTCAAAATTAAAGTAAAATATTTTACTGGATAATAATTTTTAATTTTTAAATTTCTACTTCTTTTATAAGCATATAGTTTTTTTGATTAAAAACAAAGTAATTAAAATATATATGTCGCTTTCATAATTTAATTTGTAATGAATATTTCTATAAAAATAAACTAATAAATAATTAAAATGAATATTTAAAATTATAATAAATAAAAATAAAAATTAGATTTTTTAATTATTAAGTATTATATAGCGGTTTAATGGTTTATGTATTTAGGAATAATGAGGTTTAGAAGTTTACTGATTTAACTGTGTATGCATTTAGTGGTTTATAGGTTTTATTAAAAAAATATAATAATAAAAAATTTATTTTTATTATTTTTTGATATTTTCAAAGGTTATAACCTTTGAAAATATAATAATTTTTAATTTTTTAAAATGTGAATACAATATTTAGTTATAATAATCATTATTTTTATATATCATATAAATTCAATATAAACAATTTTTTGATAAATATTCTAATAATGATCAAAAAATAAATTAATAATCTATTATTAATAAGATAGATATCAATTAAAATATAATTACAAAACCAAAAATGATTCAGAATAAAATCAAAATATATTACTATATAATAATTTTTTGTTTTGAATTTTTTTTTCTTTTAAAAAGTTTATCAATAATTTTTTGATTAAAAATAATTTATATATATTATATTTGTCTAACTCAATTTATTTTGCAATTAATATTTATATATAAATAAACAAATAAATAATTAAAATGAATATTTAAATTTATAATGAAAAAGTTAATATTGAGATTTATTCATTATTATTTTGGGTATACCAGTCTAATTTAAATTAGATCTGTCTCACTAATAATTTATTTTGTAATTAATATTTCTATAAAAATAAACTAATAAATAATTAAAATAAAAATTTAAAATTATATTAAATAAAAATTAAAATGAGATTTATGAATTATTATTATTATTGTATTCCAGTTTAACGATTTAAGTGTTTAGAGGTTTTATAGTTAAGAGTTTAGCGATTTATGTTTTTAGGCTTTTAGTGGGTTATAGATTTTATTTAAAAAAATAAAACAACAAAAAAAATTTGTATAATTTTTCTTCATTTTCATTGGTTATAACATTTGAAAATATAATAATATTTAAAATTTTTTGAAATTTTAATACAATATTTTATTATAATAATATTAATAATTATATATGATATAAATTTAAAATAAATAATTTTATTGATAGATATTATAATAATGATCAAAAATTATATTTATAAACTATTAATATTAAGATAGATATTAATTAAAAAATATTTACAAAACCCAAATTGATTCAAAATTAAAGTAACTTATATTACTTGATAATAATTTTTAATTTTTAAATTTATACTTCTTTTATACACATATATTTTTATTAGATAAATAATATACTATTTAAATTATAATTGTCTCACTCATAATTTATTTTGTAATAAATATTTCTAAATAAATACATTAATAAATAATTAAAATGAATATTTAAAAATATAATAAATAGCAAAAAAAATTAGATTTATTAATTATTAAGTAGTATTTAGCAGTTTAATGGTTTATGTATTTAGGCATTTTGAGGTTTAGGAGTTTACTGATTTAACTTTATATGCATTTAGTAGGGTTGCACACGGGACACGGAGATTCGTGACCCGACCCGAAGCCTTGTCCCGAAAGAATCGGGACCGAAAAAAATCCGTTGACTTTGAATTTTCCCGTCCCGTTCTCTCACGTATTTTTTCTTTTGGGACGGTTCTGGATCTTAAGCAATATCCATCCCGAGAACATCCCATCCTAAAAAACTGATACTAGAACCAAATATATATATATATATATATATATAACATGAAGATGCCAATAATTCGGCCACTGCCATCCAATTCCAACGCACCTTTTGCTGTTCCAACGAGTTCCAGGCCACCTCACACCATTCCAGCCATGTTCAGTTAGGTCCAACTCTTGTCCGTCTCACTTCTGGTTGCCTCCACCATGTCTCAGATGCCACCAGCCTTTTGGTTTGTTTTTCTGACGAGAATTGTGTGATTAATTATTATTATTATGTGGCTTAGTCAGTTTTGTTGAGTATTGGTTGTGGTATTTTGGTTGGGCCGAATGAGTGGGCTGAATGTGTAAAGTCAGTTATGTAGAGCTTTCTTGTTTGAAATATTTATATGTATTCATGCTTAACATATCATATTAATTAATGGCAATGCAGATGGAACAATCCAGCTATAAATGAGAAATAGAATAAATTGAAGATGATCACATCTCAAATAATCAAAGGACTGGTAAATCCAATCATCATCCTATGATGAACCATCCTATTGTTACGGTAGGTTCTTCAATTCCAATTGTAAAAGAAAGTCAAGGTACATTTGAACCCCAGGCTCATATAAAGTATAAGTCTGTTGTTTGGGAAACTTATGAGATATTAGTTGATTCACAGGGAAATGAAACTGTTAGGGCAGCTTGTATATGTTGTAGAAAAAAATATTTGGCAAAAAGTGATTAAGCTACTTCAGGTTTATGGAAATACCTGAGATAGACTTGTAGAAAATTTCCACACAAAAAAGAATTAATAGAAGCTCACAAAGGTAAAGACCAGTCACATTCTTTGTTTAGTTTCACTAAAGGTACTAGTCCAGAGGATAACAAAATAACTTGTTGGCAATTTGATCAACAACTAGTTAGGAAGGCTTTGGGTGAAAATGATCATAAAAGATGAATTGCCTTTTTGTTTTGTTGAGAGGGATGAGTTCAAGTAGTTTTGTGAAGTTAGTGTGCCTCAATTTAAAATTCCATCTAGGCACTCTACACTAAGGGATTGTTTTTCTTTGTTGTGAAGGAAAAGAAGAAATTATTTGATAGCATATCATATCATTGTTGTAGAGTTTCATTGACTACCGACACTTGGACAAGCATTCAAAATTTGTCTTATATATGTTTGACTATTCATTTAATTGATTCTGAATGGAATATCCATAAAAGGCTTTTGAACTTTTGTGTAATTAAAAGTCATTCTGGAGTTAATATAAGAAATGCTATTGAGTTTTGCCTGAATGAATGGGGTTTGAGAAAGTTGATGTGCATTACTATTGACAATGTATCAAATAATGATGTTGCAGTTGAACAATTGAAAAAAAATGCTTGTGAAGAAAAGTGTTGTACCTTTGAGAAGCGAGCATTTTCTTATGAGATGTTGTGATCATATCCTAAACTTAATTGTCAGAGATGGCATTGCATTAGTTGAGGGTGCTATTCAAAAAATTAGAGGTGTGGTGAAATATGTGAGGAGCAGTCCTACGAGATTAGATATGCTTAAGTTATGTTTTGAAGAAGCAAACTTGACATATGGATCTTCATTGCAATTAGATTGTCCTATAAGATGGAATTCAACTTATTTGATGCTACAAACTGATATAAAATATCAAAATGAATTTGATAAGTTGGAGGACAAAGACAAAAGGTTTTTGAATGAGTTTGGTTCAAACATTCCAACTGAGAGAGACTGAACAAACGCCAAAATTTTGGCTCGTTTCTTGAAAACTTTTTGAGGTAACTTGTAAATTTACTGGCTCATAATATTCTACCTCTAGTGTTTATTTTTCTGAGATTATTCGAATTTTGAAAAAAAATTGAGCTTTGTGAATATAGTAGAGATACAATGGTGTCTGAAATGGGTATTAAAATGAGGCATAAATTCAATAAATATTGGGTTCTCTTCAATCAACAAATATTATGCTTTTTTAGCGGTAGTGTTGGATCCGAGATATAATCTCAAATATCTCACGGTTAAGTACACTTAGCATTTTGGAGAGGAATTGGCTAAAAATTTGGTGAAAAAGGTTATACATGCTTTAAATAAGATGATGGATGATTATAAAGATTTAAATGAAGATGAATCAAAAGAATATGATTTCACTTCTACTGTGTTGAAGAAAAATGATGATTTCTTTGATGGTGGTGATACTTATGTTGATGATTTTTTTTGTTGAATTGGAGAAAGAACAAAATCATAAATCGCTAAACTTCTAAACGATAAAACTTCTAAATACTTAAACTATTAAATTGGTAAACATTAATAATAAATCATAAATCTCATTTTAATTTTTATTAAGTGTAATTTTAAATTTTTATTTTAATTATTTATCAGTTTAATTTTATAGAAATATTAATTACAAAATAAATTATTAGTGAGACAGATCTATTTTAAATAATTTATTTTTGTATCAAAAAAAAATATGCTTATAAAAAGAAGCAAAATTTTAAAAACAAAAATTTATTATTTTGTAATATATTTTATTTTGATTTTGAATCATTTTTGTTTTTGCAATTATTTTTTAATTTATATCATTCTTATTAATAATAGTTTATTAATTTTTTATGATCATTATTATAATATCTATTAATAAAATTATTTATATTGAGTTTACATTATATATAATTATTTAGAATATTATAACTAAATATTATATTAACATTTAAAAAAAATAAAAATTATTATATTTTCAAAGGTTATAACCTTCAAAAATTAAAAAAAATCAAAAAATTTAATTTTTTATTTTTTTATTCTCTAAATAAAAACTATAAATCTCTAAAGTCCTAAATACTTAAACTACTAAACCCCAAAATACATAAATACTTAAACCATTAAACTAGTATATCCTGAATAATAAATAATAAATCTCAATTTTATTTGTATTCATTATAATTTTAAATATTTATTTTAATTATTTATTAGTTTATTTTTATATAATTATAAATTAAAAATAAATTATGTGGAAGACAAATATAATTTACTTTTAAAACAAAAAATATAAACTTATAAAAAGAAATTAAACATCAAAAAAATTATTATTTAGTATTATATTTTACATTGATTTTGTATAAATTTATGTTTTGCAAATATATTTTAAAAAATATATATCTTATTAATAATAGTTTATTAATTTATTTTTTGATCATTAATATAATATCTATCAATATTTTTTGAATTAACATGATATATTTAATTTGCAAATATACTTTTTGATCATTAAAAATTCAATATAATTGTTTATATTGAATTAAGATGATATATAATTATTAAAATTACCATAACTAAATATAGTATTCACATATATAAAAAATTTAAAAATTGTTATATTTTCAAAGGTTATAACCTTCAAAAATGAGAAAAAATAACAAAAATAAATTTTTTGTTATATCATTGTTTAAATAAAACGTATAAACCATTAAATGCATAAAGACATAAATCCCTAAACTCTTAAACCCCGAAGCCCCTAAATACCTAAACCTTTAAACTCGTAAACCTTAAATATAATTTAATTAATTTATAGAAATATTAATTATAAAATAAATTATGAGTGACAAATATAATTTAAATAATATATTTTTCAACAAAATAATATATAAGCTTATAAAATGATGCAAAAACTAAAAAAAGTTATTATTTAGTAATAAATTTTACTTTTATTTTGAATCATTTTAGGTTTTTTAATTATATTTTAATTTATATCTATTATATTAATAATAGTTTATTAATTTATTTTTTTATAATTGATATAATATTATCAATACAATTGTTTATATTTAGTTTATATTATATATAGTGATAATTATTATTATTACAAAATATTGTATTCACATTTTTAAAAAATTTTAAAATTATTATATTTTCAAATGTTATGACATTTGAAAATTTGAAAAAATATCAAAAATAAATTTTTTGTTATTTCATTGTTTAAATAAAAGCTATAAACCATTAAATTCCTAAATACTTAAATCAAAACCTTCTAAATATCGAAAACCTTAAATAGATAAATTTTTAAAACATGTATATCCAAAATAATAAATACTAAATCTCATTTTTATTTTTTTCATTATAATTTTAAATATTCATTTTAATTATTTATTTGTTTATTTTTATATAAATATTAAATACAAAATAAATTATAAGTTAGACAAATATAATTTATATAAATTATTTTTCAACGAAAAAATATAGATAAACTCATTAAAAGAAGAAATAATTAAATACAAAAAGTTATTATATAGTAATATATTTTACTTTGTTTATGAATCAATTTAGGTTTTGTAATTATATTTAAATTGATATCTAACTTATTAATAAAAGATTATTAATTTATTTTTTATCATTATTAGAAAATTTATCAATAAAAATATTTATATTTAATTTATATGATATATAAATTTAATAATTATTATAACTAAATATTGTATTCACAATTGAAAAAAATTTTAAAATTATTATATTTTCAAAAATAATAACATTTGAACATGTGAAAAAACAAAAAAGAATATTTTTTTATTATTTCATTGTTTAAATAAAACCTATAAATCACTAAATGCCTAAACCCTTAAATCACTAAACTACAAAATCCTGATACCCCTATATAGATAATCGTTTAAAGGGTATACCCTAAATAATAATTAATAAATCTCATTTTTTATTTGTTTTCATTATAATCTAAAAAATTCATTTTGATTGTTTAGTTATATATATATATATATATATATTAATTATAAAATAAATTATGAGTTAAAAATATTATTTATAAAAATCATTTTTCATCAAAAAATATATAAGCTTATAAAAAGAATAAAAATTTAAAAACAAATAATTATTTTTAAGTAATATATTTTGCTTTTCTTTTGAATCATTTTAGGTTTTGATATTATATTTTAAGTAATATCAATTCTTATTCATAATAGATTTTTAATTTATTTTTTTATAGATATTAGAATATCTATCAATAAATTTGTTTATATTGAATTTATATGGTATATAATTATTATGATTATTATAAATAAATATTTATTCACTTTTGAAAAAAATCTAAAAATTAATATATTTTCAAAGGTTATATAACCTTTGAAAATATCAAAAAATAATAAATATAATTTGTTTTATTTTTTTTCATAAATAAAGACTATAAACCACTAAATGCATACACAGTTAAATCAGTAAACTCCTAAACCATGTTATACCTAAAAACATAAACCATTAAACTACTATATACTACTTAATAATTAATAAATCTAATTTTTATTTCTATTTATTATAATTCTAAATATTCATTTTAATTATTTATTATTTTATTTTTATAGAAATATTTAATAGAAAATAAAGTATGAGTGTGACAAATATAATTTAATTAATTTATTTTTAGTAAAAAAAAATATACGCTTATAAAAGAAGTAAAAATTTAAAAATTAGAAATTATTATCTAGTAATATAATTTACTTTAATTTTGAATCAATTTGTGTTTTATAAATATTTTTTAATTAATATCTTTCTTTTTATTACTAGTTTATTAATTTAATTTTTGATCATTATTATATTATCTATCAATAAAATTATTTATATTGAATTTATATGATATATAATAATAATTATTATTATAACTAAATATTGTATTCACATTTTAAAAAATTGTAAATATTATTATATTTTCAAAGGTTATAACCTATGAAATTGATAACAAATTATAAAATTTTTTTTTGTTATTTTATTTTTTAAATAAAACCTATAAACCACTAAAAGCCAAAAAACATAAATTGCTAAACTCCTAAATGACAAAACCTCTAAATACTTATTCCATTAAACTGGTATAGCTTAATAATAAATAATAAATCTCATTTTAATTTTTATTCAGTATAATTTTAAATTTTTATTTTAATTATTTATCATTTTATTTTTATAGAAATATTAATTACAAAATAAATCATTAGTGAGACAGATCTATTTTATATTAAAACAGTATTTCTAAATAATAAATAATAAATCTCATTTTTTTTCATTATAATTTTAAATATTCATTTTAATTATTTATTTGTTTATTGATTTATAAATATTAATTACAAAATAAATTAAGCTAGACAAAAATAATTTATATAAATTATTTTAGATCAAAAAATTAAAGATAAACTTTTTTAAAAAAAAAATTTCAAAACAAAAAATTATTATATAGTAATATATTTTGCTTTGCTTTTGAATCATTTTAGGTTTTGTAATTATATTTTAATTGATTTCAATCTTATTAATAATAGATTATTAATTTATTTTTTGATCAATATTAGAATATTTATCAATAAAATTGTTTATATTGAATTTACATGATATATAATTATTAAGATTATTATAACTAAATATTGTATTCACATTTGAAAAAAATTTAAAAATTATTATATTTATAAAGGTTATAACCTTCAGAATTTATATAAAATTAAAAAAATTATTTTTTTATTTCATTATTTAAATAAAACATATAAACTACTAAATGCCTAAACACTTAAATCACTGAACTCCTAAACTCCTAAATACATAAACGATTAAACCGGTAAACCCTAAATAATTAATCATAAATCTCATTTTTATTCGTATTCATTATAATTTTATTATTCATTTTAATTATTTATTAGTTAATTTTTATAGAAATATTAATTTCAAAATAAAATTATGAATGAGAGAAATATAATTTAAATAATTTATCTTCATCAAAAAAATTTATAAGCTAATAAAAAGAATCAAAAATTTAAAAATAAAAAATTATTATTTAGTAATATATTTTACTTTGATTTTGAATAGTTTTAGGTTTTGCAATTATATTTTAATTAATATCTATCTTATTAATAATAGTTTATTAATCTTTTTTATGATCAGTATTATAATATCGATCAATAAATTATTTATATTGAATTTACATGATATTTAATTTTTATGATTATTATAATTAAATATTGTATTAACATTTGAAAAAGAATTAAAAATTATAATATTTTCAATGGTTATAACCTTAAAAATGCGATAAAATAAAAAAAATATTTTTTTTGTTATTTAAATATTTAAATAAAACCTATAAACCACAAAATACCTAAATACTTAAATTACTAAACTCCTAAACCCTGATACTACTGCACCACACACACATAGCGACGGACCACAGTACACACGTGCACATATTCTTGTCCATTTTGATGTAGCATTTAGAGGGACCAGCAAGTCCTGGAAGCAGCCAGAAGTATGGGTGACCAGCTTGTAGAGGGCCCCACTAGCAAGCCGGGATGATAACATTCATACAACTGACAAGACAGCGCAAAATGATCGGGAGTAAACCTAGGAGAATCTAGGAGTGGGTCCCACTATCCCTCTCAGGCAGCATAGAGGGCCACCCAACCAATGCCTAATAGTAGTAGCACTTAATCCATGATTTATTGAAGAGCCGGCAAAATCCGAAGTATCACCAAGTAGGGCCAGTAAGCAATGGAGTCAATACAAGCCACACGGGAGCGAAAGATTCAAACTTGTAGTTTATGTTTGTAGTCTTATTTGTATTTTAGACTTTGTATGCACAATGTACTTGTAGAGACGGATCATGACATACTCACTCACATAATCTTGTCTATTCTCTCTGTAGCATGCAACGAGGGCAACTGGACCCGTGAATATTTTTAAGTGGGGTCCACTAATTTATTTTGTAAATACACATTAGGCGATGCTACACTCCCAGGAGTAGAAGACCCATCTTTATAGCATTTTGTAATTTTACTTGTATTCTAGCTTGGTTGTTAGCATAGATAATTTGACTATGAGATGGACCTCATCACACATGCACACCAATGCATACATATTTTTTGATATTTTGTCGGTGCAACATACAGCCACTTCTTGGAGCTCGAGGAGGAAGCATTCTAACCCAAGAGATACTCTTTTGAGGATCATTGGAGCAAAAGAATGTGGAATTCAGATGTGAGAATGAATTGACAAAGTGTCGTAGATATGGACTTGTGGATTTATAGGTATTCAGTTTTACATGTATTCCATTGCATAGCAATGACATAGGCAAACGCTTGATGCTGCATGTCACACACATGCACAATCTTATATTTGCATAGTTTTAATATGGTGCATCATTCAGGTTCCTCCAAAAGGCTTTGACAAATCCGAATTGAAAGGATGCAGTGCGCATAATGACTCAATGCCAACTCGGAAGTCCTTGAATGCCATGTGATTTTAGTTGTAATTGTACGCTTGGAATTATTAGGCATTATGTTTTTTATGTATTTTGTTCATTGAATCATTAAGGTGCATAGGATTTGGTGGGCTGGCCTAAATTAGTCAGCTTTTTAGTCTCTTGTAAGTTGTTTACCTAAATGATAAATAAAGTGTGTATTTTCCAAAAAAAAAACCAAAAAAAAACCATTAACCCTAAACTTTAAATCCTAACCCTTAAACCATAAACCCTAAATCCATAAACCCTAAATCCAAAATCTCATGTTTTGCACTTTTATAATCAAATGACTAAGTGTTAAATTTAAGTTGAAATTCACCACTTTTAGGAATGTCACAGATTTATCTTTTTGTATATGTAACACAAAGTCATGACTCAAGGGGTGAGTTATGGATCCAGTCTTTTTCTTGCTTTAGATTATTGTAGCATTAGCAATGGTCATGATTGTATATTTTCTCTCTAGAACACAAAATCATATCTATGAGAATATTGTACATTAGCAATTTTAATTATTTATTTTTGATAAAAAAAAGCTTATATAAAGAAGTAGAAATTTAAAAACAAAAAATTATTATTTAGTAATATATTTTACTTTGATTTTGAATCATTATATATAGGCTTTGCAATTATATTTTAATTACGATCAATCTGATTAATAATAGTTTATTAATTTATTATTAGATTATTTTTATAATATCGAACAATAAAATTACTTATATTCAATTAAAATGTTTTATAATTATTAAGTTATTATAACTAAATATTATATTTACATTTGAATAAAATTTAAAAATTATTATATTTTTGAAGGTTATAAGCTTCGAAAAAGATAAAAAAATCACAAAAATAATTTTTAATTATTTTATTATTTAAATAAAACTTATAAACCACTAAATGCCTAAACATTTAAATCTCTAGACTCCTAAACCCCAAAACCCACTAAATACTTAAAACATTAAACCTATATACCCTAAATAATAAATCATAAATCTCATTTTTTTAGTATTCATTATAATTTTAAATATACATTTTAATTATTTAATAGTTTAATTTTATAGAAATATAAATTAAAAAATAAATTATTAGTGAGGAAAATATAATTTAAATAATTTATTTTTCATCAAAAAATATATAGGCTTATAAATGGAAACAAAATTTTAAAAATTTAAAATTAAAATTTAGTAATATATTTCACTTTAATTTTGAGTCATTTTAGGTTTTACAAATATATATTAAACAATATTTATCATATTAATAATTGGTTATTACTCTTTTATGATTATTATAACTTCATATTTTATTCACTTTTCAAAAAAAAATAAAAAATTATTATATTTTCAAAGGTTATAACCTTCAAAAATAAATTTTTTGTAATTTTATTTTTTATATTAAACCTATAAACCACTAAATGACGAAATACTAAAATGACTAAACTCTGAACCCCGAAGCCCATAAATACTTAAAACATTAAATTAGTATAGTCTAAATAATAAATCATAAATCTCAGTTTTATTAGTATTCATTATAATTTTAAATATTCATATTAATTATTTATCAGTTTATTTTTATAGAAATATTAATAACAAAATAAATTATTCATGTGACATATATAATTTAAATAATTTATTTTTCATAAAAAAATGCTCATAAAAGATGCAAAATTTTAGAAATAAAAAATTATTATTTAATAATATATCTTATTTTGATTTTGAATCATTTTAGATTTTACAATTATCTTTTAATTTATATCATTCTTATAAATACTAGTTTATTAATTTATTTATTATCATTATTATAATATCTATCAATAAAATTATTTATATTGAGTTTACATTATATATAATTATTAAGATTATTATAACTAAATATTATATTCACATTTAAAAAAAATTAAAAATTATTATATTTTCAAAGGTTACAACCTTCAAAAATTAAAAAAAAGAAAAAAATTAAATTTTTTATTTTTTTATTCTTTAAAAAAAACTATAAATCACTAAAGGTCTAAATTAATAAATCACTAAACTTTTAAACCACAAAACACCTAAATACTTAAACCAATATACCGGTATATCCTAAATAATAAATAATAAATCTCAATTTTATTTGTATTCATTATAATGTTAAATATTCATGTAAATTTTTGAAGGATATAACCTCTGAAACTATTACAATTTTTTAATTTTTTTTAAATTTGAATATTATATTTAGTTATGATAATCTTAATAATTATATATTATGTAAATTCAATATAATCTATTATATTGATATATATTATTCAAAAGATTAATAAACAATTATTAATAAAATAAATATTGTTTAAAATATATTTACAAAACCTAAAATGATTCAAAATAAAAGTGAAATATGTTACTAAATTTTAATTTTAAAATTTTAAATTTTTGTATCCGTTTATAAGCTTATATATTTTTTGATGAAAAATAAATTATTAAATTATATTTCTCTCACTATTTAATAATTTTATAATTTATATTTCTATAAAAATAAACTAATAAATAATTAAAATGTATATATAAAAATTTAATAAATACTAATTAAAATGAGATTTATGATTAATTATTTTGGGTATACCAATGTCGTGGTTTTAGTTTATTGTGGTTTTGGGCATAATGAGTTTATTGATTTATATGTTTACACATTTAGCTGTTTATAGGTTTTATTTAATCAATGAAATAACCAAAAATTTATTTTTATGAATTTTCGTGATTTTCAAAGGTTATAACCTTTGAAAATATATTAATTTTTTAATAGTTCTAAAATATGAATACAATACTTAGTTATAATAATCTTAATAATTATATTTGATGTAAATTTAATATAAAAAATTTTATTAATATATATTATTTTGATGATCAAATATAAATTAATAAAATATTATTAATAAGACAGATATTAATTAAAATATATTTGCAGAACCCAAAATAATTCAAAATCAAAGTAAATTATATTACTAAATAAAATTTTAAATTTTTGAAATTTTGTTTATTTTTATAAGCTTATAATTTTTTTCATAAAAAATAATTTATTTAAATTATATATGTCTCTCTCATTATTTATTTTGTATTAAATATTTCTATAAAAATAAACTAAAAAATAATTAAAATGAATATTTAAAATTATAATGAATACAAATAAAAATGAGATTTATTATTTATTATTTAGGTTATATAGGTTTAATGGTTTAAGTATTTAGGGTATTTTGGGGTTTAGGAGTCTAGAGATTTAAATGTTTAGGCATTTACTGGTTTATAAGGTTTATTTAAATAATAAAATAATAAAAAAATTATTTTTGTGATTTTTTATCATTTTTGAAGGTTATAACCTTTGAAAATATAATAATTTTTATATTTTTTTCAAATGTAAATATAATCTTTAGTTATAATAATCTTAATATTTATAAGACATTTAAATTCAATATAAGTAATTTTATATTAGATATTATAAAATTAATCAAATAATAAATTAATAAACTATTATTAATAAGATTGATAGCAATTAAAATATATTTGTAAAACCTATATATAATGATTCAAAATCAAAGTACAATATATTACTAAATAATAATTTTTTGTTTTTAAATTTTTACTTCTTTTCATATGTTTATATTTTTTTTGATTAAAAATAATTTATTAAAATTATAGTTGTCTCACTCATTATTTATTTTGTAAATAATATTTATATAAAATATAAACTAATAAATAATTAAAATGAATATGTAAAATTATAATGAATACAAATTAAAATGAGATTTATGATTTATTATATGTGGTATACCGGTTTAATTGTTTGATTATTTAATAGTTTTTTCGTTTAGGAGTTTATCAATTTTTATTTTTAGGTATTTAGTGGTTTATAGGTTTTATTTATATAATAAAAATAAACAATTTTTTTTAGATTTTTTCTGATTTTCAAAGGTTATAACCTTTAAAAATAAAATAATTTTTAAAATTATTTGAAATGTGAATACTATGTATGATTATATTAATCTTACTAATTATATATCATATAAATTCGAAATAAACAATTTTAATGAAAGATATTATAATATTGATCAAAAATTAAATTAATAAACTATTATTAATAATATAAATATTAATTAAAATATATTTACATAACACAAAATGATTCAAAATCAAATCAAAATATATTATTAAATAATAATATTTAATTTTTAAATTTTTCCTTCATTTTATAAGCTTATATTTTTTTTTGATTAAATATAAATTATTTAAATAATATTTGTTTCACACGAAATTTATTTTGTAATTAATTTTTCTAAATAATTAAACAATAAATAATTAAAATGAATGTATAAAATTATAATAAATAGAAATAAAAATGAGATTTATTATTTATTAAGTAGTATATAGATGTTAAATTTTTATGTATTTAGGGGTTTCGGGGTTTATGAGCTTACTAATTTAAGTAAGTATGGCATTTAATGGTCTATAGGTTTTATTTAAAAAATAAATTAACTAAAAATTTATTTTTATTATTTTTCTCATTTTTTAAAATTAACCTTTGAAAATATAATAATCTTTAAATTTTTTTCAAAAGTGAATACAATATTTATTTATAACAATCATCATAATTATATATCATATAAATTCACTATAAATAATTTTATTCATAGAAATTCTAATAATTATCAAAATATGAATTAAAAATCTATTATGAATAAGATTGATATTACTTAAAATATAATATCAAAACCTAAAATGATTCAAAATCAAAGCAAAATATATTACTAAATAATAATTATTTGTTTTTAAATTTTTATTATTTTTATAAGGTTATCAATTTTTTGATGAAAAATAATTTTTATAAATTATATTTTTAACTCATAATTTATTTTATATTTAATACATATATAAAAATAAAAAACTAAACAATCAAAATGAATTTTTAAAATTATAATGAAAACAAATAAAAATGAAATATTTTAATTATTATTTAGGGTATACCGATTTAAAGGATTATCTATATAGGGGTATCGGGATTTCGTAGTTTAGTTATTTAAATGCTTAGGCATTTAGTGGTGTATAGGTTTTATTTAAACAATAGAATAAAAAAAATTTTTTTTTTACATTTTCAAATGTTATAACCTTTGAAAATATAATAATTTTAAATTTTTTTTCAAAAGTGAATACAATATTTAGTTATAATCATCATTATATTTATATATAATATAAATTCAATATAAACATTTTTATTGATAAATATTCTAATAATGATGAAAAAATAATTTAATAATCTATTATTAATAAGATAGATATCAATTAAAATATATTTACAAAACCTAAAATGATTCAGAAGCAAAGAAAATATATTACTATACAATAATTTTTTTTTTGAAATTTTTTTTCTTTTAAAAAGTTTATCTATAATTTTTTGATGAAAAATAATTTATATAAATTATATTTGTGTAACTCATAAATTTTTTTGTAATTAATATTTATATAAAAATAAACAAATAAATAATTAAAATGAATATTTAAAATTATAATTAAAAAAATAAGAGTTATTATTTATTATTTAGGGTATACCAGTCTAATTTAAATTAGATATGACTTACTAATAATTTATTTTTTATTTAATATTTCTATAAAAATTAACTAAAAATTAATTAAAATAAAAATTTAAAATTATACTGAATTAAAATTAAAATGATATTTATGATTTATTATTAATGTATACTAGTTTAATGGTTTAAGTATTGAGAGGTTTTGTATTTTAAAAGTTTAGTGATTTATATTTTTAGGCATTTAGTTCTTTATAGGTTTTATTTAATCAATAAAATCGCAATAAATTTTTTGAAATATGAATACAATATTTAGTTATAATAATATTAGTAATTATATATGATATAAATTCAATATAAACAATTTTATTGATAGATATTATAATAATTATCAAAAATTAAATTAATAAACTTCTAAAAATTAGATAGATATTAATTAAAAAATTTTTACAAAAGCCAAATTGATTCAAAATTAAAGTAAAATATATTACTGGATAATAATTTTTAATTTTTAAATTTTTACTTCTTTTATAAGCATATATATTTTTTTTGAATAAAAATAGATTATTTATATTATATTTGTCGCACTTATAATTTATTTTATAATAAATATTTTTATAAAAATAAACAAATAAATAATTAAAATGAATATTTAAAACTATAATAAATAAAAATTAAAATTAGATTTATTAATTATTATGTATTATATAACAGTTTAATGATTTATGTATTAAGGTATTATGGGGGTTAGGTGTTTACTGATTTAATTGTGTATGCATTTAGTGGTTTACAAGTTTTATTTAAAAAATAAAATAACAAAACATTTATTTTTATTATTTTTTGATATTTTCAAAGGTTATAACCTTTGAAAATATAATAATTTTTAAATTATTTTCAAAAGTGAATTCAAGATTTAGTTATAATAATCATTATATTTATATATCATATAAATTCAAAATAAAAAATTTTAGTGATAAATATTCTAATAATTATCAAAAATAAATTAATAAACAATTATTAAAAAGATAGATATCAATTAAAATATAATTACAAAACATAAAATGATTCATAAGCAAACCAAAATATATTACTATATAATAATTTTTTGTTTAGAAATTTTTTTTATTTTAAAAAGTCTATCTATATTTTTTTGATTAAAAATAGTTTACATAAATTATATTTGTTTAACTCATAATTTATTCTTTAATTATTATTTATATAAAAATAAAAAATTAATAATTAAAATGAATATTAAAAATTATAATGAAAAAAAATGAGATTATTTATTTATTATTTAGGGTATACCATTTAAATTTATGTTATATCTGTCTCACTAATAATTTATTTTGTATTTAATATTTCTATAAAAATAAACTGATAAATAATTAAAATAAAAATATAAAATTATACTGAATAAAAATTAAAATGAGATTTATGATTTATTATTAATGTATACTAGTTTAATGTTTTAAGTATTTTGTGATTTTTTCGTTTAAGAGTTTAACTATTTATGTTTTTAGGCATTTAGTGATTTATAGGTTTTATTTAAACTATAAAATAACAAAAAAAATTGTAATTTTTTGTGATTTTCAAATATTATAATCTTAGAAAAATATAATAATATTTAAAATTTTTTGAAAATGGAATACAATATTTAGTTATAATAATTTTAATAATTTTAATAATTTTATATCATATAAAATAAATATAAACAATTTTATTCATAGATATTATAATATTGATCAAAAATTAAATTAGTTAACTATTTATAATAAGATAGATATTAATTAAAAAAAATTTACAAAACCCAAATTGATTCAAAATTAAATTAAAATCTATTAGTTGATAATAATTTTTAATTTTTAATAATAGTTCTTTTATACTTCTTTTAAAAGAGTATAATTTTTTTTGATTAAAAATAATTTATTTAAATTATTTGTGTGGCACTCATAATTTATTTTTTAATAAAAATTTCTATAACAATAAACTAATAAATAATTAAAATGAATATTTAATATAATAATTAATTGAAATAAAAATTAAGTTTATTAATTATTAAGTAGTATTTTGTGGTTTAATGGTTTATCTATTTAGGCATTACGGGGTTTAGGAGTTTACTGATATAATTGTGTATGCATTTAGTGGTTTATATGTTTTATTTAAAAAATAAAATAACAAAAAATTTATTTTAAATTATTTTTTCATATTTCCAAAGGTTATAATCTTTGAAAATATAATAATTTTTTAATTTTTTTCAAAAGTGAATTCAATATTTAGTTATAATAATCATTATATTTATATATCATATAAATTCAATATAAACAAATTTATTGATAAATATTCAAATAATGATCAAAAAATAAATTAATAAACAATTATTAATAAGATAGATATCAATTAAAATATAATTACAAAATCTAAAATGATTCAGAATGAGAGTAAAATATATTACTGTATAATAAATTTTAGTTTTAAAATTTTCTATTCTTTTTATAAGTTTATCTATATTTTTCGATGAAAAATAATTTATTTTAAATTATATTTGTCTAACTCATAATTTATTTTGTAATTAATCTTTATATAAAAATAAACGAATAAATAATTATATTAATATTTTAAATTATAATGAAAAAAATAATATTGAGATTTATTATTTATTATTTAGGGTATACTAGTTTAAAAGGATCATCTTTTTAGGATTTTATAGATTTAGATGTTATTGATTTAAATGTTTAGGCATTTAGTGGTTTATAGGATTTATTTAAACAATGAAATAACAAAAAAATTATTTTTGATATTTTCTCACATTTTCAAAGGTTATACCGTTTGAAAATATAATAATTTTAAAATTTTTTAAAAATGTAATTACAATATTTTGTAATAATAATCATTAAAATTATATATAATATAAGCAAAATATAAAGACTTTTATTGATAGATATTAAATCAATTATAAAAAAATAAATTAATATGGTATTATTAATATGATAGATATAAATTAAAATATAATTGCAAAACTTAAAATGATTCAAAATCAAAGTAAAATTTATTACTAAATAATAATTTTTGTTTTTTAGTTTTTGCTTCTTTTTATGAGCTTAATTTTAAATTAT